>PVKS010053925.1:0-10240 GCA_004027875.1 Aplodontia rufa
CCCCCCCCCCACTGTCCTCCACAACCCTGCGGGGTGGGAGAGGAGTCCTGGAGTGCCCACCTAGCTGGGACTTCTCTCTTCCCCAACTGCTGTAGACTGCTCCACAGTCAATGGATCCTCCAGGGTCCCAGGCTCAGGTCTGCTTGGCCATCACATGACATTTCCTTAACAGGGTGTTTGCATTTTAAGAGGGAACCCCTGAATAGAGAAAAGTCATCACAAAGGGAAAGAGCAGAGGGAGAGGTGGACACTCTCTGCCCCCGAATCTGGGGAGATGGACACAGCAGCTGGACTCACCTTGGGGATGTAGGGTCCAAGAAAGGGAGAGAAGAACCTCAGGGAGACAGAGACACCTTCTGGGGGCTAGGAAAGCACCTATGAAGTCAGCAAAGGGGCCCTGTGGAAGCAAAGCCAGCGTGCAGACCGCCCCACTGGAGGACAGCCCAACGTCCACCCGTGGGCCATCCCCGAAGGGGCCACCTGTGCTGCGAAAGTGCTGAGTCCCATTTGGACTGTCCTCTAGACCCTGGCCTTCCTGCCTCCTGCCTCACACGTGATGGTGGGTTCTGGAAGACAGTGGTTAGCACTACTTGAGGTGGGAGGGCTGGGCAGAGTGAAGCCTGTCCCATTGTACCAACCTCTAACTCAGATAAACTGCTGCTGCAGGAAATCACCTTAGCTTTTAAAGATGGCCCTAATAATGTGAAACAGAAAAGAGAAGAGAAGCAGCAGGCATAAAGGAGCACAAATGGCATCATCAATGACTCAAGAGCTGGGGCTTAGGGACACTAGCAAACCTCATCTGCATCTCACACGCAGGACATTGCAGCTCAGAGGGTCCAGCCTCCTGAGATAAGAAAACACTGGTGCTGAGCGTGCGGCTCCTCGCCGAGCAGCTTCGAGCCGTGAGATCAAGTACGGGCGTCCGTCAGGCTCCAGGACCCTGTGTGGACCCATCCTTGCCATGACACGGTGCTGGTTCCCCGTCGCCCCAGCTTTGCTCTCTGCTCCAGCCCCAGCCTTGCTCCCGCTGGATCTCAGTCGTGGTTTCAGGTCGTGGGCAGGTGCACGCTCATGCAGAAGGTGGGTGGCCATGCCAGTGTGCCCGGCACCTCAGTGGGACCAAGCCAGGCAGCCAGAGCATGCGTTCACGGCCAGCATGCTGCTTAGTCTTCAGGTTAAACCGTGTGCTCCTTGCTCTCGGATTCGGAAAAATTGCAAGCTTCCAAGGAGCAGATGGGAACCAGGGTCGCACCTCAGAGAACAGCTGCCCCCGCGCACGGATCCAGCAACGTACACGTGGGGGCCAGTACGTCACCTGATCCTCCCCGCAAGTCGGGGACCACTATGCTACCTGATCGTCCCAGCAGGTTGGACACAGTACTCACCTGATCCTCCCAGTAAGTTGGAAGCTAGATAAGCTATTATTTTTCACATGAGGGAACTGAGGTAAAACTAAGAAATTTAAGCCACTGAGGCCACTGAGCTGGGAAATGGGAGAGCAAACATCAAAACAGTGAATCCAGCTTAGAAACACAATTTCCTGCAAGATACAATGGTGTCATGGAAAAAATACTGAGCAGAAACTGAAATGACAGATTCCACAAGCTTCATTTTCAACTAGGCAAGTGATGTAACATACATGCTCTACGCTGAGAATAAACGCCAAGTGTGCACAGGATTCTTTTCTTTTTCTCAGATTCAAAGAGCAAAGTTGAACTCCCTGTGTCACGACAGTTAAAGCTTCCTTTAAAGTGGCTGCTTCTACGTGGCACTTCTAACTCCCTGAGACAATGCTCTCACGTGGCTGAGTCCAAAGCACGGGGACAGGGACAGATGCACTCCCGAGAACAGAGACAGTCACGTGGCGGGCAGCCGAGCTCCACCCTCCTCCTGCATGGATGGAGAAAGGGAGGGCGGTGAACGCAGCCTCCCTCGATCACCCTGTTGTTCACATGCTCTCTCTGTGTGCTTCTGCACCCCAAACCCACTCCCACCTCAGGAAGGACACCCCGAGGCTCCCTGTGCATGGAAACAGCACCCTTGTGGTCGCCATCCATCTGCTTGATCCTCCCAGCTCCTCCTGGGGTGTGTCAGGTGCACCAAGTGACAGGATGCTTCTTGGTGGCCGCACATGCGTGCAAGGAGGGGCGGAAGAGACACAGGTCCCTCTGCACATGCAGAACACGCAAGAGTCCCTGGGATGGCACCCTGGAAGTCCCCAGGCAAGCATGAAGGCGCTGGGCTGGGAGAGCTATTTTGATCAAGGTTTTGATCCTCAACCTGGCCTCCGCTTCCCAGAGAACTTTCTCCAGAAGAACGGCCACAGCCTCTTCCTTCCTCCTCCTTTTCTCTCCTTGGACAAATCTGCAAAGGGGCTTGTAACATGTGCTCTTCTTGGGCTGAACAGATTTTTGGCTTGCTTTTTACACGCAGACTGCTGGGGCTCCACAGGACATCTAAGCTATGCAGGCACATGTCTGTGTTTCAGGCTGCCGATACTCACTACAAAGTTCCTTTTAAAACCTTACCTTGCCTTTTGGTATCGGTTGCCTGGTCCTGCTCCATGTACTGACAGACGCACTCCCTCTTCTGCAAATCCGTTTCTCTCTCTCTCTCTCCAGCATCTCTCTCTTCAAGGTGTCTCTGAAACACCTGCCTCCAATTGAAAATCTTTGTGTGTAGGACAGTAATTTGTATATTCCTCCTATAGCAAATCTTATTCTTAATTAGCCTTTGTGGCTCAAAACGTGCATCTTTTAGCCAGCTAGAGTTGAGGAGCTTCATTTGCCAGCCCTGGAAGTCCTGGGGTCTCCACTCTCTAGTTTCTTGGGCAACGACCCCCCCCTAGTAACGAACAGGTTATCCTTCCTGTATTATCTTGTAAATGAAGCTTTAACAACGAGTTTGCACTGGTGACATCTAAGATCCTTTCCGCAGAAGGCCTTGCGTGTATTCTATGCAAGTTGCTACTGCACAGAACGTGTCACCGAGTTTCAGCCTCCCCTAGGACTCCACAGTGCTAGCTCTCTGGCCTCCACGATCGATGCCTCCCATTACTATGACTCCACTCCACTTCTACATTCTCAGTTCTGCACTGTTCATCCTCAATACACAACCACAAAATCCCATGGGTATATAAAACCAAGCCTTTCATTTTTCATTTCTTTCCTTCCTTCCTTCCTCCCTTTCTTTTTTGGGGGGGCACTGGGGATCAAACCCAGGGATGCTTAACCACTGAGCAACATCCCCAGCCCTTTTCCTTTTTTTATTTTGAGACAGGGTCTCACTAAGTTGCTTAGTGCCTCACTAAGTTGCTGAGGTTAGCCTTAAAATGTGAAATCCTCCTGCCTCAGCCTCCCGAGTCACTGGGCTTACAGGTGTGCGCCATGACCTCTGGCCAAGCATTTCATTGTTGTTCTTGTTTCACCCAGGCAGGTAATGCATGGCTGTGGCCCAGTGACTGCCTGACTCAGTTCTGTGGGCCTTGTTTCGCTGTAACTCAGGCTGAGGTTGCAGGCCCTGTATGGAATGAGCCGGATTGGTCCGGAGAGAAGAAAAGGCACCCCAGACTTTCCTGTAAAGCCTCCAATCGCAGGGAGTGCAGTCGCACCTGCCCACACTCCAGCAGCCAGGAAGAGCCCAGGGAAGGCAGGAAACACCTGCTCTCCACAACAGGAAGCAGGAAGCTGGCCCTGGCTGGGAGGTGCAAAGCACTCCTGGGCAGGGAAGTTGGAGGTCACCATGAAGGCAGGACAAGTGCCCAGTGTGCAGGTGGGCAGTTGCTTCAAATGTTCTGTGAGCTAAGATCCCAATAAAAACAGATGAGACTGCACATTCACACCTCTCCCCAGGGCTTCGCAGATTGCCAATGGTTGAGGAAACAATAGTGCGTCTTGTCCTGAATTCCTGCTGTTAGTAGGTGCTGTATAGGACATCATCTCTACATAAGAAAACCTGTTCTACCAGGCCAGCTTCTAGCAGCTGCACTGTAATTACCCCAGTTTAAAAGATCTCTGGCACACACCTGGAAGACTAGGGCCACCCAGCAGGAAGAGGAAGAAATCCAGAGGTAGAATCTGTCATCCCACTCATGGGGCTTCTGTGGCTACACCGTCATTACTGCAGAAAGGCCTCCGACCAGCCAGTGGCGGGGTGTGACAGGCACTCTCCCTGACTGGAGACTGAGCTGTCTACCAGGGTGCTGGTGCCCCTGCTGTCAGCTGGTTTGGGTTGAAGAGCAGGAGGGATCTGCATGTGGCCCTTTCCCTCCCCCTCCCCTCACCTGTGGGCCGAGGGCACGCAGGTGCTCTTTGCTTTGCGGCATAGTCCCCTAGGATGGTGCTGGCTGTCACCGAAGGGCAGTGCACGGGGCTAGTGGTGCTGGGAGCTCCTTGGGTGACAGGAGCAGCTTTTCCTCTGTTGCAGTGCTCTGCCACCAAGTGGCCCCCGCAGCTGGGCTTCCCCACCCTGAGGGCCCTGCTCGCAAGGCTGGTGCTCCAGGAACGCTATCTTCCGAGCTGTGTGCTTCCTCATGACGTTGCCTACTCGGGACTTGGGGAAGTCCAGACCAGGAGGATGAAGGCCTCTGGCTCGGACTTGTGGAGACCTGTGCTGCTGCCCCACCATGCTGACGGTACTGGAAAATGCAGAATGACCCTGTGGCTGCCAGAGCCAACCAGAATATCGGCTCCATGCTGGCAGAGACCATGCACAAGTCCCCACACTTCGTCCCCAGGGCTTCTGCAACTCCCTGGTGTGTGTGTGTATCCGTGGTGTCTGCTGACCGCGTGGCTGCACTGTGGGAATGTGGCCATCCATCACATGACCTTGCAAAGACAAGGCAGCTCCCTATCCCGTCTCTTGGAAGAGCGCAGGCCTAGCGCTCATAAGGGTTTTCTGCTCTGAGTTCATCGAGGAACCTGCCCCAGAGACATGCTCTGGTATCTCCCAGGCTTCAGCACTCTGTGACTGTCCACGACCACAACTATCCTTAGAAGCCCCTCCAGGTACACATTGCTACCATGGTGCACGTGCGACGTGGGGGCCCCTCCAGGCACCCGTGTGCCACCATGGTGCACGTGCGATGTGGGAGCTCCATCCTGCTGCACTGGGATGTGCCTGTGTAGGAAAGGAGAGGACAGGGTCACTTCAGCAATCCGTCGCCCCAATGGGCTGCTTCGTGGTGGACCATGACATGGGTCATGACGATGCCAGCGTTGCTGGGGAGCCTCCATGTGCACCACAGCATGGGGCCACCGAGCGAAGGGGCTGCTTGGTTTCTGAGCACAGTGGACAAGAATTCAACGCCAGCTTGGTGGCAAAGCAAACGCACACAGCAATCTGAAGGACAGGTGTGGCCCAAGGTCAGAGACATGTCTCCTTTGTCCCCAGGCTGTGTGGCTTTCCCACAGGAGCCTGGTGAGCACATGGTCACCACAGTGCTTCAGGACACATCTACTCAAGGGGTTAAGAGTTCAGCATAAAGTGACCGGTGCAGGAGAAGGTGGACGCCTCCCGGGAGGCCTGGCGAAGGGCGGTGTGGACAGTGTGCCTGGTGTTGGAATTCTTACTTTCACAGTCAGGCTCACGTGATTCATCCACCCTGCCCTGTGGAATCTTCCTCTGTCGAGATGGCTCTCAATGTGATTTCAAACGAGCCACATCAAAGGTGCTGCTCCCTCACGCAGGACCCAACACCTGGCAAAGCAGAGAGGCCGGCCCCGTGCAGCTGCCACTCTGTGCCCATAGCTGCTGGCCGTCTGCTGACAAGGACCCACCTCTCTTCTCACACACAAGGTTAGCAACTGAACTGAGTCCCCAGATCTCCTGTGTCGCAGCCTTAAGCCCCTGGTGACTGTATGGGAGGTAAGCTGTTAAGGAGGCCACCAGCAGGCACGGTCAGAGTGGACTCTGCTCAGATGGACCTGGAGTCCTGGAAGGGCAAGAGGCCAAAGCTCTCTCCACCACGAGGACCTGGCCTCAGCACACACTGGCTCCGGGGCCCTGCTCCAGCTCCTGGGCTCCTGGGAAGTTCCTATCGGAGGCTTCCCAGTCTGCGGCACGGAGTTAGAGCAGTGCACACAGATGGACTCCTGGCTGCTGACCTGATAAACTCAGCTCTGACCCTGGAGCAGACTCCAGAATGTTCCTTCCACGTGTGCATGGGTCTGGCCTCTCCTGTAGACTCCAAAATGTTCCTTCCACGTGTGCATGGGTCTGGTTGCTTCTGTAGACTCCAGAACATTCCTTGTAGGGGTGCGAGTGTCTGGCTGCTCCTGTAGACTCCAGACTGTGCCTGCTCATATACCCTCTTCTGTCTCGCTGTGGCCCGGGCTCTCTTCCCCCATGTCCAGGGCTGTGTCTCTAGTCTTGGTTCTGGAGATGTGAGCACCATGCAACACCTTCCTCACAGTGCTGACACACAGGAATGCACCCGTGGGACCAACATAAAGAGGCCCCCTGAAGGGACACTGAAGACCTCTGTCACCACCTTGGCTCAGATGTGCTCCCCACAGGCCTCTGAGAAGTGGGAGCCAGGGCTCCAGGTGAGCACTTGGAGCTGGCTGCCTGCACCACCCCAGGTCTAGGGTGAACTCAGACTGAGCTCACGAGAGTTCCGGACAAGCATCGCTGCTGAAAGTGACCTGAAGTTCCAGACCTGCAGGTGCACTTCCATAGGAAATGGAGCGTCTAGGCAAGGACAGCGAGCTGTGGCCGTGTAAGGCTGCCCTGGGAATGTGGGGACCCCACCCATCAGAGTGCCCTCTCTTGTCACACGCAGGGCTAGCTGTGGGCCCGGGGCAGGCGGGGGAGGGAATCTGCCTCTGCTGTTTCCATGGCAGGCAGGGCTGTTCAAGACCGAGCTGGCTCAAGCTGCTCTTACCCTGGCGATGTGGACACGCAGCCTCCAGCTAAATCAGGCTGGATGTTTGAGCTCCCCTGCTCAGGGCCTTGGGGCTACCACTGCACCCACAGGGATGCAGACCGCCCTCTACTGTGCGTCCCGAGCTCCAGAAAAGCAAAGCCAGCGGCCTCCTCCTCAACAGAGAAGGTGACAACCTGCAGCTGTGAGGTCACTGTGCAGCTGCCAGGTGGCCCCACCAACAGAACCCTGCCTGCCCTGCTTTCTAGGCACTGAAGTGCTTGGACAAAGCCCTGCTGCCCTGTGGTGGTGAACAGCACTGGGGCCGACTCTCCATCTGCCCAGCTGCAGCAAGCTACAGGGCTCTGATGCAGGCCGCGCCTCTGCTGCACTGGGCTCATTCCAATTGCCACCGGTGACACCAGTCTGGTCTCCTCCAAGCCTGCTTTATCTGCATTGAACAAATACGGACGAACACGTGCATACTCAGTCCGTAGCATCACTTGGTGCTGAGTCTGCGCAGCCCGTAGCATCACTTGGTGCTGAGTCTGCGCAGCGAGCATGCTGCCTGAGCGGCTCTGGCCGCCCCGACTGTGCAGGTGAGCTTTTCATCATAAAGCTTCCCTGTGCTCCTCGACCATGAGTCAGACTCTAACAGCAGCATGTAAGATCTTAAATTTACTTTTCTACTTTATTTATTTTTATTTTTTAAAAGAGGCTGGGGACAGTGAGAAAGAGAAAGAATCAATTTTATTTAGTTAGTTTTTCATGTGGCTTTCACTGCTCCAGACACTTGTGGAGTGCTGGTGTTCGAACCTGCGTCCTTGAGCATGCCAAACAGGTGGCACTAAGCCACCACTCCAGTGCCTCACTTTTCTGCTTTAAGAGCAAGCTAACAGATGTGACTACTAACACAAATATTTGACATCTGTAATTCTGAGGTCTATTTTTTTTGCTGTGTCATTGCTCTGTTTTGTGTATAAAGAAAGCTAATGGTTGAATGAGGAAATAATAACATGAAAGCCTGATAATATGTTAGTTCACAAAAACCTGCAATACGTGGTGTTCCGTAGCTATGAAAAATTAAACTTCTCAAACTTATACCAGCCAAACAGGAAGGACAATTTCCACAGTTTCAGCACCAAGCTGGCGTAGTGTGCCTGCTTCTTATTTTAACCTGTATCTTTTGCTTACGTGACTTTCGGCTGTGCGAGGCCACCGTGTGATTTAAGTGTCTTCTAGTTGCCTTTGGTTGCCACTTACTTAATAAGCGTCCAGTTCTCGGGGTGGGATCCCATTCTGCTGCAGGGTGCACATCCACCAATCGTCTTTCCTCTCTTGCTCTTTCGGGGACTCCAAAGAGGGGCTCAGTAGTCCAGTGACTGTCTCAGTGTGGTCTTTACTTGCTGTCTGCGGCTTCCCGCTGGGATCCTCATCTTCAACCGAAGGCCACCCCCTTGGTCCCCACTCCATTTTGCCCAGTCTGGGGCGCAACTGACCCGCTAGGACTGCAGAGGAGATGCACGTCAGGCATCTCCCATGCCCTGCACTGGGTGGCTGGCAAACCCCAAGTGTGTGTGGAACTGAAGCACCCCCTTCCCTAGAGCGTGTTTATCCCCCCACCTGGCGATGCCAACAGCCCAGGCAGGTCTCGCTGCACCAGCTAAGCCCAACCCGCTCTCCACCCACATCCTACTCTAGTAGGAGATGAAGGTGAGGTCACATCCCCTTCCCTCCAGGCTGGGTCTCAGTAAGCACTCGGTGCAAGTGACATGCGAGACTCTAGGGATAGACACTTACCCATCTGAAGGGGCTTACGTTCAGAATCGGGAGCTTTCAGGCAAATTAAATGCAGATGTAGAAATGGGGAAAAAACCTTACAGAACAATGTTGCTAAAATCACACCTCATTTATTTTATTAAAACAGACATGAGCGGACCTTGTTTTAACTCAGTTCCAACATTTCCCCTTCTCCTCCCTTCCTATCACCCCTAGTTGTTTTTAGATGAATTTGACAATATGAGTCAACATTTACATTTTTGTAAAGGCATGCATTATAGCTTATTCTAATTCAGTCCCCGGTACTCCCCCACCCCCACTCCTTTCTCTTCCCTCTACTGGTATTTCTATGTACAGTTATAATGCACCAATAAAAGAAAGAGAAAAAAACAGACATGATTTCTCAGTCTGAAAAGATGATACTGATTTATTTATTTTGCAGGTGATGTGGCTCCCTAAGAGAGTTTTTAAACAATGCTCATGTGGTGAAAGAAATCCCCGAAGTGGCGTCTCCAATGACTACATCAACTTTCTATGCCTTTTCCATCATAGAAAAAGTTCTTAACTCTCTGAAACAGAAGCCTGAGTCCACCTTTACCCATTGCACTTTTATGAATAGCGGCGTTTGCTCTCAGAGGCTTCTGTTGTGGTTAAATAATTCTGGTAAAACGCCTTGAACTGCAGCGTAGCATCGTTCCCAGTCATGGATCTCTGTCCTGTCGGTTCTCACGAGCCTGTGGAAAGGCCAGCAGTCTGAGGGCACCCCTGCCCAATGTGTGGCCACTCAGGTCCTGCAGCAGGAGGCCAGCAACGTGCCAAGGAAATGTCTTCTTCTGGGCATGGCCCTGGGTTCCTTCCTGGGCTCTGCAGGGGAACCCAGTTGCGGTATGTCCCATGCATGGTTCTTCATCTTCAGGGTAAGATCTCAGGAGCATCTGTGCTGGCATCAAGCCTGCAGTCACCGTGACGGAAAGCACCTCCTCACCTACTCTGTCCTGTGAGAGTTGTACCATGGCGTCTCGGAGAGCCACCTGCTGGTGCCACCAGCTTCCAACCCGGAATGAGGAGGGCTGCAGTGAGGTCACCTCTCCAGGCATCCAGAGGCCAGCTGAGGTTGTTTCTGACCTTCCCAGCCCACACTGGGTTTCTCTGAAAACAGAGCTGGATTCAGCAGGGGAAGGACACAGACTCGGGAGACATATTTGATCGGTGTGAGGCAGAGTGCTTGATGTCCCCCTGAGACCCCTCAGGCAGCAGGGGTGTAAATGTGGACTACAGGGTCTCTGGAGCGCTCTCCACAGGGCCAGCCACATCTCCCGATGCCGCAGGGGCGTAAGGGTGGTCTACAGGGGCTCTGGGGCATTCTCCACAAGACCAGCCACGTCTCCCGATGCCACAGGGGTGTAAAGGTGGACTACAGGGGCATAAAGGTGGTCTACAGGGGCTCTGGAGCGCTCTCCACAGGGCAGCCACGTCTCCCGATGCCGCAGGGGTGTAAGGGTGGTCTGCAGGGGCTCTGGGGTGCTCTCCACAGGGCCAGCCACATCTCCCGATGCCGCAGGGGTGTAAGGGTGGTCTGCAGGGGCTCTGGGGTGC
>PVKS010053926.1:0-10246 GCA_004027875.1 Aplodontia rufa
AAAAAAAAAAAAAAAAAAAAAAAAAAAAAAAAAAAAAAAAAAAAAAAAAAAAAAAAAAAAAAAAAAAAAAAAAAAAAAACCTGGGGTTGGGGATGTAGCCCAGTGTAGAGTGCCCGCTCAGTATGAGAAATGAGAAAGGCCCTGGTTTTATCCCTAGTCCCCAGAAGAAAAAGAAAAACAAACAACAAAAAAACCACATACATTTAAAAACATAGAATGGGGACTGGAGCAGTGGCTCAGAAGTTGGAGGGCTTGCCTGGCTTGTGCAAGGACCAGGGTTCAAACCGCAGCACCATGTAGACAAGTAAGTATCAGAGAAACAAAGGTCAGATGAAAAAATTAAGAAATAACTGATTCCCTCTTCTCTTACTCTCCCCCGTCTTAAAAAAAAAATGGAGAGTTTTATGCTATTTAATATGAAAATGTTAATTGATTTTTCTCTAGGGGAAAGTAAGTATTAACCAGTCATGCTGAGGTCCTAAGTGTCAGAAGAACCCCTGGTGATTCCCCAGGCAGCTCTGATGCAAGGCTAACTCCTTAACTTCCCTGACCCTTGGTGGCCTCATCTCCAAAACCTATGACACCTGTCTTCCTTAGTCACCAGGTAGTATGAACAATGACTAACTCAGCGAATCCTTGTGAGGGTACTTTGTATAAAGTCAGAGTATGAAACAAAGTCATTATCATGGTTTAATCATCTGGTTAGAATGTATCCATTTTTCCCCTCCAGTGGAGAAAAAAACTCTTTCTAGGAGCATGAAAGGAAAAGAGAGAGGGAAAAGGTGGTGATCACAAACTGAAATTGAATTCCAACCATGTACGAGTTTGTCAGGATGAACCCGACCACGACGTATAACTATAAAGCTAAAAACAAACAAAATCTTTCATCCTCAGGGTGCAATCAATGAACAACATGCAAGTCAACCAGAAATATTACAAACATTCAAAGACAGCAGTGTATACACCAAAATGTTCAAAGAAAAACTTGTCTTTAAAAGCCAAGGGAGCAAAATCTTATGATATTTGAGTCCTTTGCTTTGGAGTAGCTGTGAGTGGGAAAATCTTACCTTCTTTTGAGCCAACAGTATTGAAGTACCCAGCAGAGAAACCTCCACTAAAGGCTCCATGAAATCGCTTATACCTTCCTTTTTCATCTCTGACAGTCTGATCCTGAAGAGGAACTGGTTTCTTTGGTCTTTCACCTGAAGAAAAAAAAAATTTTTTTTAACAAAGAAAAAAAAAAGAGGATGACGAGTCAGAAACAATTCAGGGAAAATATTATTTCTTAAACAACAAACTTCACTTCTTGTAACTTCAACATAGCCATTTAAATTAAGCTGTTCATTACAGACTTTACTAGCTTATGGTCCAGAAAACAATATATTTTATCAAGCTTATTTCAGAAATATTGTAGCAAAAATGTTTTGCTTTTTCCATTAAATCCATTACAAAAAAACAAAAATCCACAAATAATATTGAGGGAAGTGTTCAAACAGATGGAAGAGAAACCTCCTGGCAATGAAGAAAGCAGCATACTGCAGGCATGTGGCATGCAGAGGTTTGCGACAGAGGACACTTCTGTACTTCTCTGTCTTCCAGAACTCCGAACGGCATCCCTGACTCCAGAACACTTCCTTTGGGTGTAGCTGTTTTGCCCAGATCTTTTTTTAAAAAAACTGGGAAGTGAGCAGGGGTGCTTTAACCCTGAACTATAGCCTACCCCCTTTTTACTTTTTGAGACAAGGTCTCACTAGATTGTTGAGCTTGGCCTTGAACTTGCAATCCTCATACTTCAGTTGTTTAAGCTGAGTTGCTGGGGTTGCAAGTGTGCACCACCATTCCTGGCTCCAATTTTCCCAAATCTTAAGGATTTCCTTGATTTCTGTGAATCTCTTGATTCCATAGTTACTGGGTTTTGTTTTGTTTTGTTTTATACCAGGGATTGAACCCCAAGGCACTTAACCACTGAGCCACATCTATCCCAGCCCTTTTTATTTTTTAGCTTGAGACAGGGCCTCACTAAAGTGCTGTGGCGGCTCTTGTGATCCTCCTGCCTCAACCTCCTGAGCTGCTGAGATTACAGGTGTGAGCCACCACACCTTACCATTGTTACTGTTCTTTAACCTCATTCATTTACCAACTTTGTCAAAAAGATCTGGGTTGGGCTGGGGCAGTGGCTTGGTGGTTACTGCGCTTGCCAGGCATGCGCAAGTACACGGGTTCAAACCCCAGGACCCATGTACACAACTAAGTGTCAGAGCAATGAAAGCCATGTGAAAAACTCAATGAAAATTGATTCTCTCGGGGCTGGAGCGATGGGTTGGCGGTTAAGGCGCTTGCCCAGCATGAGCAAGTACATGAGTTCAAACCCCAGCACCACATACACAATGAAGTCTTGGAGCAACGAAAACCACATGAAAAACTAAAATAAAAAATTGTTTCTCTTTTTCTCTCTCTCTGTCCCTCTCTCTTTAAAAAAAAAAATTGATTCTGTTTCACTGTCCTTCTCTCTTAAAAAAAAAATAAAAAGATCTGGGTTGTTATATCACACAAGAAAAAGGCATTTAAAACATTTTAACCCAGGATAAAAATTCCTTAGGTTTATGGTTTCAAGTATGACATAAATTCCTGCCTAATTTTATCAACTCCAATTAAAATCAGAGAATTCTGAATTTATTTAAATTTAAAAAAAAAACAAGTTGTTTTCAAAGAACAGAAAATAGGGTCAGTGGTTGATTAAGAGAATGGGGTTGCAAGTCACAGTACTGTGTGCAGTTAGCGTCAACGCCACCTTTGCTGGTACTAGAGTTCAGTCAACTCAACCTCTTTGTGCCTCAACTTCCTCATCTGTAAAATGGAAATGACATTAATAGCAAGGGCTATTTCACAGAGTTTTGCAAATTAATGCCTGCCTATAAAGTTCTTAGCAATAAGAGTAGTACTCAATAAACACTTTAAAAGTGCTAACCACACTGGGTGTGGTGGCGCAACCTATAATCCCAGCAACTCAGGAGGCTGAGGCAGGACAATTCCAAGTTCAAAACCAGCCTTAGTAACTCAGTGAGGCCCTAAGTAACTTACTTAGCAAGACCTGTCCCAAAATAAAATATAAAAGGATGTGGCTCAGTGGTTAAGCACCCATGGGTTCAATCCGTAATGCCAAAAAAAAATTTTAAATGCTAGCTAGGGCTGGAGGGGTGGCTTGGCAGTTAAGGCGTATGTGCAAGTGAGTTCAAACCCCAGCACCACGTACACAACGAAGTGTCTGAGGAATGAAAGTCACATGGAAAACTAAATAAAATTCTCTCTCTCTCTCACTGTCCTTCTCTCTTTTCTTAAAAAAAAAAGTGCTAGCTGCCGTTCGTTAGTATTATTATTATTGCATAAAATGCATAAGGTGTGTTCAGGACTACGTGTACCACTGTTAACTTCAAAAATTAAGTCAGCGCCTACTTTTTTTTTTTTAAAGATGAGGTCTCGCTCTGTACTTAGACTGGTGTGAACTAATGCGCTCTAATGAGCCTTCTGCCTCAGCCTCCCAAGTACTGGAGACTACAGGTGTTTGTCACCATGCCCAGCTGTTCCTATTTTTGGAACAAAAAAATACAACACAAAAAATAAAGAAGTTTCCTGCCTCATAGTCCTAAATTCTTACTAATTCTTATGATAGTCTTTAGGTCATTCCTGGAATATAACTTTACAGCAGGGCAGAAAAGAGCTCAGGTTTGAAAATCAGTAGAACTAAGTTCAAATCTCCCATCCCACTATTCGTTAGTATCATGGTTTGGGGCAAATTACTTAATCTCTCTAAGCCTAAACCTCCAAAACTGTAAAACGAGGGTAATCCGTGTAGGGTGCTAACAAAGATTAAGTGTGTAGACAGATGAACACAGTGCCTGAACAAGGTGAAGCTCAGTGAATATTAGTTACTACGTATTTTTTTTTTAACCCTAAAGGAACAAATTACAACTTGGGTCCCCTAATCCAAGAGTTTCACCATTTCTTAGAAATGCAGTCTACACATGCCATTACCACATCGCACCCGGCATGATTCTCAGCTTAGCTGGAGTTCTCAGCCTCAGCAGTCCTGGCAGTTTGTGCTGGATAATAAGCATTCCTGGACTGCAACACCAGAGGCCAGTGGCAGCTTCCCCCAATAAGTGTAACAATCAAAAATGTCTCCAGACATTGCCCATTCACCCCAGCTGAGAACACCTGGGCAGGTGAGAGCAGGGCCTGCCAGGGCTAGGTACTATTCTTGTCTACTCTCCTGCTCTTGATCTGGAAGGGGAGATAAGATCTGCAGACAACTAAGTGGGTCCTGTGGCGACAGATGGTAAGTGTCAACAAGTGAGGCCAACTAGGTGCCACAGGGCTCCTGAGACGGCGCCATCTCTAAGCAGTGATAGGGAAACTCCAGAGAGAAGGTGGCATTTTAGCTAAGCTCTGTTGTAATTACTGCTACTAATAACAACGAATTCCTTCTGTATCAGACACGATAAATTACTTCATTTTTCATACCCTGATAAGGACAATGATTAAGTAACTGCCCTGAGGTCCACAGTTAATAAGCACAAAGCTGAACCAAATTTCAGTTCTGTCTCCAAGCCAGGGATACCACCACACTGTCCCTTACATATTCCTGGACCAAAAGTTTACTGAAGACCTTGCACTGAGCGTGCTGGTTCTCGACCCCTGGGTGGAAAACTAAACACGGAGCCCAGCAGAGGAGACCTGCGCATACTGCATGCTTCTGACAATGTAAAGGACGACCACATCAGCCAGACATGCTTAGGAAGGAACAATTTTCCCCCAGACCTGGGGATTGAACTCAGGGCCTCTTGCATAACCTGGGCAAGTACTCTACCACTGAGCTACACCCCCAGCCCTTTCTTAAAGAGATATATTATAATAAGGCAAAGAGGAGATATAATAAGGCAGTGCTGGTCTGGGAGTGTAGCTTGTTAAGTGTCTCGAGAAAGCAGTGCAATTGGACTGGAGAAGGGGGAAGAAATGGGAACCAGAAGGGCAGACAGCACAGAGAACCTTGAACATGGTACTGCAGGGTGTGTGGTATGTTCTCTGTGTGATGGAAATCATGGGTGGTTTAAGAGTTACAGCACCAAGGAGGAAAACAGCCCTAAAATTAATCTGGGTATAGGACAAGTTAGAGATGAGAATTCCGGAACCAAGAGAAAGTGTCACAGGGAAGAACAGGTAAGTACTGGTGCCCTTTTTATTTCATGCTGGTCACTGTCACTAAGTTCCCTGGCTAATTCTTAACCAATGAACCCTTCTGTCAGGACCAGTGACTTTAATTAAGGTGTGAGTACCTCCTCCATCAATGTTTGTCTAACCTGTCACTAAAACTTCAAAGCAGGAGTAAAAGTGATTGTTGGTTTAGTATGCTATAGTGTAAAATGTAGACATACATTTAAACTTCAAAGTGATTAGAAAACAATTAATTTGGCTAGGGGTGTAGCTCAGTAGAGTATGTGCTTAGCATATGGGAAGCCCTTGATTCAATTCCCAGCACCAAAAAAAAAAAAAAAAAAAAAAAAAAAAAAAAAAAAAAAAAAAGAAAGAAAGAAAAAAGAAAGAAAGCAGTAAAACAATGATCAATTCTCAAAAAAAAATTTAATACTAAGAAAGTAAAGGATATTTTTAGGCCTGACCAACAAATCTACAAATCAAATGCTCCTTCCTTCCACTTCAAACACATGGTTAGAACAGTAAGTTCACTTCAAATTTTTTAACACTATCTAAACAAGAAGAATTAGAGCCATGCACAGTAACACATTCATATAATCCCTGCTACTTGGGAGGCTGAGGCAGGAGGATCGCAAGTTCAAGGCAAGCCTGGGCAACTTAGGGAGAACAGGTCTCAAAATAAAAAATAAAAAGGACTGGGGATGTAGTTGAAGTGGTAGAGACCCTGGATTTAATCCCCAAGAAGGAAAAAACATTAGAAAAATAAAGGTCAATCCAGGCATGGTGGTGCACACCTGTAATCTCAGTAACTTGGGAGGCTGAGGCAGGAGGATTGCAAATTTGAGGCTAGCCTCAGCAACTTAGCAAAGCCCTTAGCAACTTAGTGAGACCCTGTCTGAAAATAAAAAAATAAAAGGGCTGGGGAGGTGGCTAAGGGATTGAGGAGTGCTCTAGGTTCACTCCCCAGTAGAAGTTAAAGAAAGGTCAAGTAGGTGATGATTTAGCAACATGTCACTCCACAAGGGAATGGCTGTGAGACTAGAAATACAGAAATGATATGAACAGATGCCTAACACAGCTATAGTAACTCCACACATGCATGTTTAAACCTTGTCTTCTTCTGGCATAACTAAATTCTAACCAATCTTTACCCATCCTGCTTCCTGAGACTTTCTGGTTAGCTTGTATAGGACATTTCTGACCTACATCACATTTTTCAGTACTTGCAAAACTCATGACTTTATTCTTTATTAGGTATGAAATGTTCCCCCAAAAAAAAAGTTTTTAGGGGGCGGGAGGAGGGTACCAAGGATTGAACCCAACCACTGAGCCACATTCCCAGCCCATTTGATTTAGAGACAGGGTCTTGCTAAGTTTCTCTGGGCCTCACTAAATTGCTGAGACTGGCTTTGAGTTTGCAATCCTCCTGCCTCTGCCTCCCAAGCCTCTGGGATTCTAGGCATGTGCCTCCATACCATCTTAAAGAATCTTTGATTAACCAATTATTTGGAGATCATGAAACATTGTGCTTTGAACAAAGTTAATATCATATTAGCTGTTCTGAAGAAATAGAGTCAAGAATGAGGGACATACCAGTGATGGCCCTGTTCTACCCATAGTCTGGTCCTTCGAGAAGACTTCTGCAAATAGTGCTGAGGGCATTTTAAACTGAATTTATTACAGAACTGGAGATGGTGAGTGTGGAACAGAGATATCTTAGAGGAAACAGAAGGGCTGTCTTCAAACACTGAGAAGCATTCAAGAGCCATACATGACTCTCGCCATCAGCCCTTTTTGGATACTCAATACATACTTTGCTGAATCAAGTCATTGTGCGGAATAGAGCAGAAACACGAGAGAACCTTGATTCACCTTCCCCTCATCCCTACTTTACAACAGCAAGTCCAGTCAGCTCTGTCTTCCAAGCATAACCCACCCAGACCACCCCTTACTACCACCATGATTAGCTCTCACCTCACATTGCCTCCAGACCTTTTTAATGCTATTCTCCCTGCTTCACTCTTTCCCACTCCCAACCACACTGTTCTCTAAATTCTCTAAGTCTAAAGTGGAATAATATTAAAAATACAGCCAAGGTGTGGTGGCGCAGGCCAGTAATCCAGCAATTTGGGAGGCTGAGGCAGGAGGATCACCAAGCTCAAAGCCAGCCTCAGCAACTTAGCAAGGCCCTAAGCAACTGGGGATGTGGCTTAGTCGTAAAGCCCCCCTGGGTTCAATCCCCAGTACCAAAAGAAACACACTAAAACCCTCCCTGTGTAAAACCCTCTCATGGTTCTCTTACGTTTAATATAAGATCCAAACTCCTTACCATACCAGGATGCAGCCCCATCTGACATCACCTTCTACCGGTTTCTCCCTGGTGCTGCCTGTTCCACGCATACCAGTCTGCCTGTCCCTCAATTTGCTAAACTGGCTGCCACAGCAGGGCCTTTGCACTTGCTGTTCCACCTGCCTGCAATGCTTCCCCCTAGATCTTCCCCTGGCTGCTTTCTTCCTCGGTTTCAAGTCCGAGCGCAAACATCCCCTCGGAGAAACACCCCCAACTCACTCTCGAGCGGTTTCATCATTTTTGTGTCTCTCATCCCTCTGGGTCTGTGTACCCCGAAAACATGAGCACCCAAGGGCGCAGCGCACGCCTCCCTCGTTGCCCTGTGCCCAGCGCCCACAACGAGTGCGCAAAGGCCCAGCACCGAGCTGGACGTTTGGGTCCGGATTCCTGGAGCCCCGGCCTATTTTCCCTAGGCTCTGCAAAGTTGTCCCGCACCTTCTTCCAGAGGCTCCAGGCCCGTCCCGTAGCTGACCAGGTCCTCGTCGCTGTCACTGTGCAGCGCCGCCATCCTGCTCCCTTCCGGGCCCCTCCCCCTTGCTACGGGGGCCGACGCGGGACAAAAGTCTCTCGCTCTTCCTCCTCCGCGGATCGAAGCGGTTCTCCAAGGCGAAATCGGCAGGCTTAGGGAAATGCGGGTCTTGCCTCTCGCTGCTTAGGCCGGTTCACTGCAAAGCAAGCTTAGGCCCGAGTTGTCGCGGAGGATTTGGGAGCCTCGGCGAGCCAGTGATGCGCCGGTCAGAAGGAGAAGCCTGGAAGAAGGTGGAAGCCCCCCCAGCTGTCCAGCCGCAGGGCGGGTTCGCTACCTGGCTCCACCCGCAACCCCGGTCGGGCGCCCCAGATTCCCCTACCCCGCCGGCAATCAGAATCCCGCTCAGTCCCACGCCCACTGTCCGCCCACGGCAGCCACCAGCGGGGAAAGTTTGTGCTTCCAGATGTGTCGCTCACCTTGCTGTGATTTCACTTGCTACTTAACTGGAGGTGGGAAGAAATGCAGGTTGCAGAACTCTGTTGAAAAAAAGGAGGCTCACGGGAACGCGAGCGCGCGCGCGCACACACACCCTTTCTGTATTTATCACTGTAGTCGTCTTTGCAGAAACGGAGTACCCCTCCAGACCTCTGGAAGGATCCATAGGCCCTGGGAACCTAAGAACCCATGCAGGCAGCTGGGGACAATAGTTGGTGAAAGAGAAAAAATGGGAAGAAAGAGGATAATAAAAGCGAAGGAGCAAAAGAGAAGAGTATGGGACTGGGGGTGTATTTAGTGATGGAGCACTTACTTTGCATGTTTGAAGCCCTGGGTTCAATCCCCATCACCACCAAAATAAGAAAAAGAAAAAAGAGAGAAAGTATGGAAAGGGAAAAAGAAGGAAACAGGAATTTAAAAAAAAAAAGAAAGTATTAAGAAAAAGACAATGAGAAAAGGGAAAGAAAAGTCAAGCAGACAAGCCAAAAGTTACTGAGTTTAGGGATGGGGGATGCTGAGGATTCCTTTATGGAACCTCAAGAAACAAACTTCTTTCAAATGGGGTGCTTATATCCCACCCCAATTTTATTTTAACCAGGGATTGAACCCAGGAGTAGTTAACCACTTGCAACATTTTTTATTTTTATTTATTTATTTACTTATTTATTTAAAGAAAGAGGGGACAGTGAGAGAGAGAGAGAGAAAGAGAGAAGCAATTTTATTTTAGCTTTTCATGTGACTTTCATTCCTCAGGCACTTTGCTGCGCAGTGGTGCTGGGGTTTGAACTCATGTACTTCACGTGGCAAGTAAGCACGGTAACTGCTGAGCCACCGCTCCAGCCCCTATACTTTTGTTTCGAGACAGATTCTCACTAAGTTGCTTAGGGCCTTTCTAAGTTGCCAAGACTGGCTTTGAATTTGCAACCTCCTGCCTCAGCCTCCACAGTCACTGGGATTACAGGTGTGCACCACTGCATCCAGTCCCCAAACTCCTTTTTGAAGAAGAGAAAAATGAAGCTCCGCTAGTTGGTAAGAGGTAAGGCTGATGTAAACACCTGACCTGGAAGGCCAAGTTTTCAAAACGAAGGGGTTGGGGATTTAGCTCAGTGGCAGAGCGCTTGCCTAGCATGTGCAAGGCCCTGAGTTCAGTCCTCAGCCCTGAAAAAAAAAAAAAAAAAAAAAGAAGAAGAAGAAGGTGGTCAGAGGTTGCTTAAGTCAGAATCACGAATGTTGTTAAAATGTCCCTTCTCATTCATCTTGCAGTCCAACTTCTAGGGCAGGCGGTGTGGCTGTTCTCTGAGCAGTCCAGCCACACTACCAGATCAAGGAAGGCGTTTCAACCGACTTGTATCCTCTGCTAGGAAAGCTCTTCCCCTAGATATCACATGACTCGCTGGCTCACCTCTCTAACCCTATTTAAAAGCAATCCTCTTTTGCTCAGCCCAGTGGCACCAACAGGATGGCTAAGTGTTGCAGTTTTCATACAGCCAGGAAACTCCGCAGTCACCAGCAAGACTAGAACTGGCATGATAAACAATACAGAAAAGCACATTTGGGCCCAACCTTGAGGACCAACCCTTTTGGAGGTACTTCCCTTGCCAAGGGAACTGTGCTGGAAAAAGTAGGGGTTGAAACCAAACAGCCAAATTCTGCCATCAGAAAATATATCAGAGACCAGCTATTAAGAATGGCAAGAATGGGGGCTGGAGCGGTGGCTCAGC
>PVKS010053927.1:0-10237 GCA_004027875.1 Aplodontia rufa
AGCTTTTACTTTAAATTTTGTTACAGAATTTTTCCAAAAATAGCTTCTTCATTAAGTAATTATAAAGGACTCAAAATAAGACACCCATAAAATAAATTCTTCATAGCTATTATTCAAGGGAAACTGAGGAACCATAGTTTTAAAACAAATGTACATAGTTCATACAGAAGTAAAGGGAATTATTCCAAACTTAAACCAGTAAGTCCCAAGTTTTCAATTCTGTGAATGTTTCAATTAAATTGAAAAAGGTGCATTAAAATAGGTGGGAAATCATAACCCAGAACACACACACACACACACACACACACACACATATATATATATTATATCAATCAATATGTTATTTTTTACATATGTCCTTATGTTATTTTATGTAGTCATATAAATGTAAGATTATATACTGTATATTCTGTAATAATATAATTGAATTATTATATGATTATATTGCATATGAATAAGATTATGCTATTATATAATTGCATATTATTTAATATGTTATTTTTTATGGGTATACTTTTTTAATGTCACAACTGACAATGGGAAAAATGGGTTAAAGAGTGAAATTCTGCAAAATTTACAATAATGGAGAATGAAATCTAAACATCAAAAATACCAAAGAAAGAATAGTGATTTTATAGCATCCACCATTAAATAAATTATAAAATATTAACAGGATATTATGTAAGGCAACTGAGATTAATTGCTGCTAATTGACTGAACTCACAAAACCAAGCATTGGTTTCATTTGTTGTACTAACACCTTTTACAAGGTTAATTACTGTGTCACCTCGCAGCCTCCAGTTGTTTTTCTTATTGTAGCAGTGAACATGGGGAACAGATGGACCCGAATAGCATCTGGCTTAGGTGAACAGTAGGAGTAGAGCTGACATTCTCCAATAATTTCCTTCAGGATCGCAATCTCTGGGGTAGAAAATGATGGGAGAAATGTAGGTGCCAAAAATAAACAACTTGATGTATAATTATTAGCATGCTGGCCCTTGCCAAATCCCAGAGTGATTTTCATAACCAGCATCCAACAGTGTGACAATAAAGTTCTTATCAATAAAATCCTTTAGAAATATTTATACTCGATTTAGCCAATTTGTCATTAGTGTCTTACCTCCCGTCTTTGATTCCAAACATGCTTGTGCTTGCACATCAAAATAATACCTCCTAATTTATAGAAAAATCACAATCTTGAAAACTTATAGCCCATTTGAGCCTCGGGATAACATTACAAATTAGATATTTCTACATGATATCTAAGTTAATAGCCAAGACCCATCAGTCTATACCCTAGATTATAAGGTAAGAAATGGCAAAACAAGATATGAAATAAGAATTACTGGCTAACCTATTGCACTCACATTTAGAGCTCCCTATACGACAGAAACTTCAATGTTGCATTAGCAAATTTCATTTCCTGCTATGTTTCAAATAACATTCAATCCTTTTGCTCTTCCAAATTTTACAGATATAAAGCATTTGATCTCAAGTACTGTGGCCAAAAATATTTTTATGTTTATATCATCTATAATCTTTCAGTGGTCTGGCAGTGCACAGCAATGGCGTTTGCAGAACAGAAAATCTTGTCATGTGATGCAAGGTGAAATATATATAGCAGAATAACGCAACACCATCTCACTAGAAAGGGAACATTTGTCACAAATTCTGAGTGTGGCCCTCTTTTTAAAATGCATTGGAACACTCTCCATCATTTGTTGACATGCTGTGTTTTGTTCTTGCTGAGGACCTGTGCCATAAAGTCACAGGCAACAGCACATTACAAGGTAGTTCAGGGGTGAGCTCTCCTGGCCACAGTTCCTTTCTGCAAGTTATAGAATTGTCATTGCTGTCTAGTCAGGAAGAAAACATTGAACGCTGCACATGTAATTAATTATCACTATTGTTATCATGGGGGATCCAGCTAGGCATATTCTATCTGACTTTGTTGCTCCATTTAGGTGTATTTCGTAGTGAATGCCCCTTCTTATGAAACTCCAGAGCCAGTTGCTATTTGTAGAGTTAATGCTGCCTTTTGTGACTTTGAACATAAAAATATTTAAGGATACAGTGTTTTTCAACCATTATTTTCTCTTTTTTTCCTAGAAGATTTTTCATTCATAACCTCTTTGAAATCAATATGCCAATATACATGGGTCTCAAAGAAAATATTTTATTGGGACAATTTCCATATAAAGAATATTCAGCAACATTTTGGCATTGTAAGTAATGCTTGCTGAAATAAAATGAAGAATTATCTGTATCATTGAAGCCTACTTTGTTCAGATTTACTATCTAAATCAAAAGGAATATAGTAGCATGTGAGTTGTTATAGATTATTTTTTACCAGCTTTAGTGAGATATAATTCACAAACTACATAATTCATCAATTTAAAATGTGGACTTCCATGGATATTTTAGTATACTCACAGTTATACTACTATTGCTACAATCAATTTTAGTATAATTCTAACACTGAAAAGAAACTGTACCACCATTATAATCTCTTCCAACTTCCTTTAATCCCACTGCCAACCCAGTCGTAGGAAATCTTGAATCTACTTTCTCTCCTAATAGAATTGACTCTTCTGAGCACATCACATAATTGGAATCATAAAATACATGTTATTTTGTAACTGACTTCTTCCTCTTGCTTAATGCTTTCAAGGTTCATTCATTTTGTAGAAAATACAAGTACTTCAATCATTTTCATTGCTTAATAATGTAATAGTCCATTGCCTGAATATATTGCATTTTATGTATCCATTCATCAATTAACACATATTTAGGTGTTTTCCATTATTTGACTTTTATGCCTAATGCTACTATGAACATTTGTGTTTCTGATTCTGTGTGGAAATATGAATTTATTATGTGGTTCATAATATATATTGATTAAAATATACATATATATTTAAATATTTGCATGTGTATATTCACTGACTCATAAGATAACTCTGTTTGAGCTCTTGGGAAACTAGAATACTATTTGCAAAATATTTTCACTATCTTACACTCTCATTAGAAATATGAGAGTCAACCTATCTCGCAACCTGTCAATAGTTATTATTAGCTATCATGATAATTAGAACCACCTAAATAAGCATGAAATGATATCACACTTGTTGCATTGAATTAGATTTTCCCTAATTGCTAGAAGCTTTGAACATCTTTACATGTGTTTATTAGCCATTTAAATGTCTATTCTGTTTGTTAATCATTGACTTAGATTCTTATATGATACGAGTTCTTATCTGATACATGGTTTCCAAGGTGTTATGGCAGTTTGTAGGTTGTGCTTTCACTTTCTGATGGTATCTTTTAAATACCATAGCTTTAATTTTGCTAAAGCAAACTTTGTGTTTGTCTTGTGTTTCTTATATTTTAGTGTAATGTAAAGTTTTGTCTAACCTTAGGTTAGGAGGATTTCATCTAACAGTTTCTTTAAATACTTTTCTAGTTTTATTTTATACACTAGCTTTGGATATATTTGCGGTTGATTTGTGTGTGATGTGGTTCTCTGATGAGAATGTCCTGTTGTCCCAGCAGCATTTATTGAAAAGAGTATTTTGCCTGATTACTTTCGTACCCTTGTTGAAAATAAATCACACTTAAACTGAGGCTTTGTTTTTATTATTCATTAATTTCCATTGTTCCATATGTTTAACCGAACATATATTTCACTTCAGTATGTTGGTTTCATGCATTTTAATAGATCATTGCATCACATTTTATATAACATTCTGATATTCCCTGAAAATAAATTATTTTTACTTTAAATCAGCATTAAGGGGGAAATTTTTTTAAAGAGAGAAAAGAACAGTGAGAGCAAGAGATAATTAATTTTATTTAGTTTTTCACTTGGCTTTCATTGCTCGGACACTTTGTTGTGTATGTGATGCTGCAGTTTGAATCTGCATCCTTGTGCATGCCAGGCAAATGCCGTAACCACTGACCTACAGCTCCAGCCCCTAAGGGGGACTTTTGTAATGTAAGATTATATGAACTTTGACAAATGCAAAATATTTTTTTCCACCTTGATGGTGTTTCTCATCCTAGACGTAAGTAACTTCTGTTTTGTTCACTGATGGTGTAGTTTTGCTTTTTCCTGAATGTACTACAAATGATATCATGCAATCTGAAAGCTTTACAAATGCGCTTCTTTTACTTACTTCTGTGCAGCCAAGATTCATAGATTATACCTTTTTAATCACTAAATTGTATTACATTTTATAATTGCATCCAAATGTCTTTACCCATTCATCTACTGAAGTTATTCTTGTTGCTTCCATATTTTGGTTATTATCAATAAAGCTGGTATAGACATTCATATCTTGTTTTCTTCATGGAAATTCATTTTTGTATCTTTTGGAAAAATACTTGGGCACATGGCTGCTTAAATATATTGTAAGAGAAGTTTACTTCGTAAAGAACTGCCAAATTATCTTCCACAATTGTAACAGTGTTCATTACCAGCAAATGAAATTTCTCTTGTTCTACATCATCTCCAGTGATAGAATTATCAATCTTTTGACTTGTACCCCTATAATATTAACTTATTTCATTTTTTTTAATTTTCAATTTTATTAAGACAAAATTTGGTGAGTGTCTTTTTATATACCTATTTTTTATCTATATAACTTCTTTGGTGAAGTGCCTGCTAAAAATTTCCGTCTATTTTTAATCAAGTTATTTGTTCAAATTAGTTGTATTATTACTAAATTTTAGAAGTTCTTTGAAAATTTCAAATGCATCTTATAGAAGATATATGTATTAACAAAATTTTTCTCCAAGTCTGTGGCTTCTTATTTCATTCATTTAGATTACCTTGAAGAACAGGAGTTTTTTATTTTTTAAATTTCAATAAAATTTAACTTACCTCTTTTCTTTCATAGTTTGAGCCTCTGACCTTGCATTGAAAAATGCTTCAAAAAACTTAGTTTCCCATAGATATCTATCTTTTCTTTTTTATAATTTTGCATTCACACCTATAATTTATTTTGTGAAAGATGTAGCATTTACGTCTGCTTTGTTTTATTGCACCATCAGGGCCAAGGACTTGCATTGTCTGAACTTCTGACAGCAAAACCCAAAAGTGCAGAGTGCATGTATTTTCTTGAGCACTGACTCAGACATGGGGCAAGAAGGAGGCAAGATGCTTGGGAGCTGTCAGGAATGAAACACACAGAGGAAACTCCATACTTTTATAATTGCATCATTGTTTATTCTATTGCCATGTACATCTAAAAAGAACCAATTGAAGTGAAATGAAAATAAAATTCTACCCCACCTGGTCATCCATCAGATCAGAGTAATCTACTGAATCTCCATTAACTTAGTTCAGGCCTAACCCTTTAGAATTCATCGTAGTGTTCTTAACAATTCTGAGTTCACCTCTCTTTAGACAATTTATATCAGCGTGGTCCCAATAATCTAATTGAGCTGAGACATTTTAAAAAGAAGACAGGAAAGAGTAGCAGAACAGCTTTGCATGCAGGCATCCTAATCTGGTACTCCAGCACCCAGTTTCTGGGACACTAGACTCTGAGTGGCACTTCTGTGAAATTCTCTGCTTGCCAAGACAGTCTTCATGCACTGCCACTTGTGTTCAGGGATTTTATATTACCATTCTCATTGAGTTCTCTCATACTCTGCAGCTGCAACAGCCTTCAGCTACAAAGTAGTGATAGTGGCATTGTGTCCCTTCAAGCCTAAGTCCTTCATGTAGCTTCTCCATCCTACAGCTCTCTCCATCCTACATTCTATACTCTGATGACAATTTTATGATAAGCAATGTTGATATCAATGATAACAATAACACCTAAACTTGGTGAATATTTAATTATACTCCAGAGGCTGCATTCAGCTACACCAATTTTGTCCATACAAAGATCACATTGAAATGTTGAAATCCCCTTTATAGATTCAGAGAGATTAAGGTACTTATACAAAGACATACTAATGATAATGAACACGTCTCTTATCAATGTCTGGTTCTACCAGGCCCCATATAGTTGCTCTGAATGTTCTTCCATTACTGTATGCTGACTCTAAGTAGATGCCTTTACAACAGGACAATGCAAACAATGTCTTTAATGACTAAGAGAGAGACAATAAATCTAAAGCTATAAATGATGGAGCTTGCTAAGACAACAGCTTAGTAGAGGAAAAGAACACAGAAAAAGGAAGATGGAATATCTGCTAATGGAAGGGAATTTGCCACTTCAGAATGCATGTATCTCTTAATGTATATGTACACAGCATTAGAAAAATAAAGCTATGAAAATTTGCTACATCAGTAGTATTTGCAATGCAATGCTGGAGAAGTGAGGCATAATACTCATAATGATGACTTTTCACAAAGTACTTTCCACTGAATCATCACATTAAATTTGAATTAAATTAGGTAATACACTCAAAAGTTTTACTTTGATTTCATATAATGCTGATGAGCCATGTGTCATATGTTAATAACCTGGATGATATTCAAGGCATTCACCAGGCATAATATCACTGCATCTAAGAGTGAATATTCCTAAAGTCATTTTGAGCTAAAAATTTTACCTTAAAATCAATTACATGTATCATGCATGGATAATAAGTAGATTTAGCACATCCCTAACTCTTCAATGAATGCTTAACATTCAAAATAGCCAAAAGAAAAAGCATTTTCAGAAACTCTAATTCACCTTTGGACCTTGATCTGTGGACTGTGCATGCTGCACTGAGTTGTCTTTGTGAATGTTAACACTAATGAGCCTTGCTCATAAACAACTTGTAAAAAGAAAGGAAATGTTCCTTTTGGGGAAAAACAGGCAATTGCCTCTCTATTTAAGCAATCTGAGACAGCACATTCCATGTGATAGTTTAATGTCTAGAGAAATAATTTCTATGTGTTAAAAGTCATTTAATTCCATGTCTGTGTATAAGACAAAAATCTAGATAAAGACAGAGACAGAGGCATAGGTAGGTTGCATGTGCATGCACCTAGGAAACAATGTCAGACAGTTAAGATTTATTTGATACGTATGAATTCGTTATTGCTAGAACACATGATATGGATTAGTAGAAAAACTGTGCAGTATAAATTTGAAGGTCATTGGTTCAACTACTTAGAATACGCACTTTTTCAAATAAATGCAACACGGTTATTCATATTTGGGGGGCAGCTACTACCATCTTGCTATTCTTATTTGAATTTTTTGCAGTTTCATATTAAGAGGCATCAGTTTTGATGTCCTAGCAAAATCCTCTGTTAAATTGATCCTCCGGACCTTCCGTCACAAATACTTAAGTGTGTTGATAAATTACCGCTTGGTATTTTGTCATGGTTTTTGTATTTCAGTAAGTTATGCAGCATCTGGCCCAGGTTAAAGGCACATAGATATTGTACCTTAATGAGTTTTTTCAGCATAATTTCATAGTATCTGCCTGCATTGGTGGAAATACACATTTTGCTTCCTCCCAACTCTGTTCCATTTAATAATTTCATTCTCCTCAGTCCTATCTAGAGGGGAAAAAAAATCTCCATTTGTTCCATGTGTACATAAAGGGAAGGATAAAATGGGTCACCATGATAGGAAAATTTACATTTTTATTGTTTTTCTGTGCTAATTTCTCATGTGTTTAGTAATCCTTAGGGACATGTTCAATGTTATTAATACGCAATGAATATGTAAAGGAAAGAACGCTATGTGATATTGTGCAACATTAAAAATTTCCATCTTCTCCTGTTGACTTCCGTCTTTTGCTGAGTAAACTGTATAAAATCGCAACATGTATTTTCAAACCAAGATAAACTATATGGAGATTGTGGACACATGAAGACCTTGGGTATGTTAAATGTTCACTGAAAAATTGTTAATCTTAAGGATTCACATAGTGGTTCCCATTAAATTCTGAGACACTACACGTGGCTGTTAAGCATATAGAAACCAGGGTTGGCACTACAGCTTGCAGGCCAAATCTGATCCATTGCCTCATTTTTTTTAAATAAAGGATTTTATTTATTGTTTTGAAACACAACAATGCACATTCATTAATTTATTCCTTAGACGGTTTCCTGCTCCAATGTTAGAGTGAAGTTCTTAAAAAGAGAACTTATGGCCCCCTGGCCTAAGGTATATTTTCTGGTCTTTCACCAACATCCATGTAAAACAATATAAATGTAGATCTGTTTTTAAGTAAAACTAATTCTATATAAAATAAACTCATCTTTAACATCTGTTACATACCTACTATCTGCCAGGCAGCTTGTGTAATGTATATTCATTAATCATATCCAATCCTCAATTTATGATGTTAACACTTTTAGTGTCCTTATTTATAGGAGAAGAAACTGGTTGATAAAAGAGTTCAGTGCTCAAGGTCACACAGGTAGTAAAAACAGCCAGGATTTGCACAGAAATAATGTGATTTCAAATATAATCATGCACTTGTGCATTTTTAATTCGATTTGAGTATTTAAAAATAAGTTAGTTTGGAATAGCAACACAGAACACAGAAAACATTCAATATGAAAAATCAAATAATTTTATGCTAACATTCACGAACAATCTTTCCTTGAGGAGGAAAAAAGTTGATTTAGGAAAGATTTTACCATATTTTTAGTTGTTTGATCTTGCATTCTTAAGAATATCTGAAATAAATACCTTAAAATATAAAAGTAAAACAGATTTCCTAAGAGCTAGTTAATTTCAAGAATAATTAATGGTAATGAATGGCTAATATCTAAAGTACTGAATGGTTAGAATTCTTCCAAAATATTAGTTTTGCAGCCTTAACTCAACATAATCCACTTCAATGAGCTCAGTAAGTGGAGTTAAATGAGAGTTCCCAAAGGAACTATTTACACACTTAGTCCTGACAGAAAATGGGGTCATTTACACAGTTACAATGGCAGCATTGAAGTTCTATACCAGTTATTAATTTTTTTTGCAAAACCCCTGTTTACTTCTTTATCTGGGTTGGCAATGTCTATCGATGGCATGACTGTAGATGTTTCTTTTATTGAATATCACGATCTAACATCTTTAGCTAGTGATGTCTCTTCAAAAGTTTCTGCAGGCCCTTTCCTGTCTCCCTGTTTGCCATGAAAAATGAAACAGATTCTAAAATCAGTTCATAGATCAGCTAGTTTATTTTTGCTGTTGCTACTCTTTCCTCTGATTTTCTTTTCTAGTAAAAAAAAATTCTTTCTATTTATAGCTTTAGAAAGTGTGTTCTCAATTATGTACACCTTTTTGACAAATACGAATGTTAATTGGCATAATGTAAAATAGGATGTTAAACATATGTTAGCAGAGATAAAGGTGAAAGAAAAAGGTAAAGAAAATGACAACGGTAGGAAGTGATTTAAGACTGAATATAAAAGAAGAAAAATATTTTGGAAATTTTAATAGAATGAGTTTCCTAGATTCAGGGAATATTAGAAGTAAGGTATTTTTTGGTGATTCAGTACTAAAACTCAAATTTTCTACTTTTATCTGGGCAGAGAGGTGACATCATTTAGCATCGCTAAATCATTACTTTTAATTTATAATGTGAACAGAAGTCACGTCTGTTCTGTGAAAATCCCAAAACTGTATAAGGATCATTAGGAAAATGAGAAAATTGGAGAGAATGATTCAATAAATGAAGACAATTTGCGATTTTTATTTTTTGTATTTTATGTAGAAAATGGAAACTGAACAAGGAATCTTGTAAAAATAAATTCAAAAGTGAAATTAGAAGAAGCAATGATTTTCAGTAATGCTTTTGTGGACATGTGGGAAAACTTAGATGATGATCTGGCATAGACCAGGGTGAGATACAGAGAGTGCTGAGCAGAGAGTGGAGACAACCCTGCCAACAAAGGATTAACAGGTGTTCAAGGAACAGTCATCTGTGACAGTGCAGCCGGGCGTCTGCTGTGAGCCTGACAGAGAAGGGGTTAACGTTAGACTGGGCTAAACCCCTTAGATTTTGGTGAAAGGGTCTCATATGTATTAGTGTGCAAAAGAGCCACACACACACAGAGCAATAAACAACATGACAGTTGTGCCATTCAGTATAGATTGGAAAGTAAATCCATTAGGGACAAAGTTGGGAGTGTAATTAAGACTAACAGGTTTTTTGGTTTTTTTTTTTTTTTTTACCACTTTTGTTTCCAGGCCACTGACTTCTTGGAACAAGATTCTTACTAACCTAATATTTTCTCATTTTTAATTTCTTCAGTGACTTTAATTACGTTCTC
>PVKS010053928.1:0-10239 GCA_004027875.1 Aplodontia rufa
ATCCATTTACCCTCGAAGGCTGCAAGGTCATTGTTTCTAATTGCTGTGTAATATTCCATGGTATAAATGTACCACAGTTTTTGGATCCATTCTTCCTGTGAGGGACACCGGGGTTGTTTCCATAGCCTAGCAATGGTAAATTGTGCTGCAATGAACATCGATATTGCTGTGTCACTGTAATGTGCTGATTCACAAACTGGTCCTCCACCTGCAGAAAGTTGAAATTATACCCATATCTTTCTCCTTGCACAAGAATCAAATCAAAATGGATCAAGGAGCTTGGTATCAAACCAGCTACGTTGCAACTGATAGAAGAAAAAATTGGTCCAACACTTCAACATTTAGGAGTAGGCAAAGACTTTCTCATTACGGATATTTTAATAGAACATAAAATCCATGTTGTGCAAAGACTATACTTAATAGTAGATGGATAGGTACCCTCTCTGTTACTATAAGTGGATGATACTATAAATTTTTTGAAAGAGGAACAGCAAGAGACAGAGAGAAAGAGAATCAATTTTATTTAGTTTTTCATCTGGTTTTCGTTGCTCTGATATTTGGTTGAGTATGTGGTGCTGGGGTTCGAACCGAGGTCCTTGTGCACATCAGGCAAGCACTGTAACTGTTGAGCTCCAGGCTCTCATGTGCTATTCTTAAAAGTTAAGTAATAACTCAAATCCAGTAAATTCATTTTATTGAGGTTGTTTAAAGATATGCTAGGCACCAACTTGCACAGAAAACACAAGACGTGTTTTCCAAAGTCAGAATAAGCTGCCAGCACTTAGTTCATCTCAATGTAAACACTAATAGTAGTGACAGTTCCAAAGTCCAGTAGTACATATGAAATATGAAAGAAAATTTTTGGATGGAAAATATTTAATGGTATGCTATAATACATGCTAGTATTAGCCATAAATAATTTTCCTTTGTTGTATTGAGGATCAAACAGCTGAGAACAGTTTACTAATCATCAATGATCAATCAGTACATCAGTTACTATCTAATGAAATTACAGAATGCAGTGATCATATGCCATTTTGGAAACACATAGTTGTGAAGAATGCTTAAAGGGACACCCAATTTTATATTGAGTAATAACATTTGTTAAGATGTTTAAGAACAACTAGAGAATGTATTAGTTTTCATTTAGCACTCCCAGCTTATGTCCCTAGTGGTAAAGTGCAATGGATAATCTTAATACACTTTGGGGTTCTAAGTTTTAAACATATCAGATTTGGAATCAAAAGACTTTTGCTTAGGTCCTGGTCCCAACACTTGTTGGCTCTGTGACTCTCTGTGTTTGAGAGTTTTGTATTTCCTGCAAAGCAAATGTTTTATTTAAGGGTTTTGGGTCTGATATGAAGGCTTCTCAGAGTTTGAAACATCCCCTCTTCTCCTTATTGTTAAGCACCTAGGTAGTTACTCCAATTTCCTCTTTCATGATTGTATTAGTTTGCTGGGTCTTCCATAAAAAAGTGACCCAGACTGGGTGGTTTACACAATAGAAGTTTCTGTTCTCACAGTTCTGGAAGCCACAAGTCATCAGCAGTCTTGCTTTCTTCTGAGACCTCTGTCTTTGTCTTGTATATGATCTTTCCTTCGTGTGTGTCCATGGATTATTTGCCTCCTCAACAGACCAGTTAAATTGGTTTTTGAATGACTCTAATTTTTTCATTTTAACTTAATTGCCTCTTTAGAAAGCTGTCTCCAAAAACAATCATATTTGTGTATGGTAAGATTTAGGAATTCAATATATGAATTTGGGGTGAGGGGACACATTTCAGTTCATAACAAGAATTCTCCTTTATTTTAAAGAGAGATGGACAGTGAGAGAGAGAGAGGGGGGAGAGGTTCAACTTTTATGTATTTCTTCTTGTGTCTTTCATTGCTCTGACACTTAGTTGTGTGCGTGGTGCTGGGGTTTGAACTCACGTATTCGCACACGCCAGGCAAGCACTATAACTGCTGAACCACTGCTCCAGCCCCAGAATTCTCCTTTTTCACATACTGTATAGCTATTTTGTTAATTCTTTTGAGTGAGAATCCTCTGACACATGCAAAATTTTACTTAAAATTCAGAATGACTGGAAATATTAATTCACAGATACTTAATGAATACCTATGGGTCAAGTGAAATAGATAGGGCTAGATTTCAAAGTGAAATCGATAGGGCTCCTGTTTTACATTCTAAGGGAGGGAAAATGTGAGTAATAAAAGTGTGATAGTTACAATAGAAGGATGTTGTGGGAAGAGTGAGGATCTTATATTTTATACTGGAAGATGTAAGTTTTAAGAGAATATTCTGATTTTGTCTTCATCCTCCATCTAGTCTTTGTATTATAAGCTCTACTTTGAGTCCTGGGGTATGAATGACAAGGCTGTTTCCTATAGAGTATATACAATCAATCATGCTGGCTCTCTGACCCTTTGTTTTTCTTTTTTTCTTTGGATTTGTCCAAGAGATGGACGGCTCCAGCAAGAAATCTTTGAGCATGGGCTTGAGAGATGGCTCAGCACTTACTTGGCATCCATGAGGATCCTGAGTTTGATCCCCAGTACCACATACAAAGCTAAGTGTAGGGAAAAAAGACAGATGAAAAAAATAGACTTCTCATCCCTCCTCCATGTCTCCCTTTTCCAAAACAAAACAAAAAAGGAGATTACCAGGCATGAAGAGAGAGAAAAAGTTGGATCCCTGTATGTCAAAGTTTATAACATGCCTATGAGGCTGCCTGTCTTTCCTAGCTCCATCTCTCACCTGGCTCCAGTAGGTCTAGAGGTAGTTACAGCTCCCTGGAGTTAGTGGTTCCCGGGTGCCTCAGTAACTGTTATTGGCTCTTTCAGCCTTTACTTCTATAAAGTACTTTCCCTTCATTCTCTTCACTTTTCCTACTTAAAATGATCCCTATTTCCTGCTGAATGCCAGAATTACATTTAATATAATATACCATATGTATACTGCAGGAAGGAAATTATGGTTGTTGAGTGTAAACAAGAATCAAGTGTGATAAAGAGGATAGAGGGAAACTGGTGAGGACACTGTGGCAAGAGTCCAGTGAATTGAAAACTGGAAAGGAAAAGAAGGGATGGGAGGAAGATAAGGGCAGTTATTTGGGTGTTGGGAGAAAAGCAAAGAATGGAGTCAAGGATGCTTCTCAGTTGTTTTTTCTTTATGGATTTGAGTGATGCTACCCAGTTGAGCAGACTGTATAGAAAGTATAAAGAGTTGGCAGAAAGAATTAGTTCGATTGGAATATACTGAGTTTATAATGCTATATTATATCCAGATAGGAAGTAGGGACAGAGGTGTGAAAGTGAATTCAAAGGTTAGAAGTAGGTATACTTATAGAAAGAGGAAGGGACTAGAGATCAAAATGAAGGAGTGAGGTAGTATATAAGTGATAGTGGAGGCCAGGCTGATAATAAACTAATCCAGAAGCAACATATATAGTGAAAACAAGAAATGGTCAAAAGTCTATGTAAACACACTATTCATGGTTCAGGAAAGGAAGAAAAGCAAACAAGAGGTTAATCTTTATTTGCTAGTGAGAAATAATAAAGGTAGCTTTAAATAAAAGGATTGTGGGTCACTGGTTACCTTGGCTCAAGAGGATTCCATAGGTAAACAGAGTAGCCAGGAGATGTGGCACATACTGAAAATCACAGCAACTCAGGAGGTTGAGGCAGGAGGACCCCAAGTTTGAGACCAATCTCAGAGATTTGGAAAGACCCTATACAATTTAGTCTCAAAAAATAAAACTGGCTGGGAATGTGGCTAAGTGCCCCTGAGTTCATTCAATAGTATTAAAAAATTTAAAAAGCAGAAACAGGTGAAACAGGACAAAAATATGAACAAAATCACTTCAAGAAGGAAGAGAATTATCTGTTAAGAAATTTGTTATGGAAGAAAGATAAGAAGCCTATAGGTACTTTAAAGGCCAAATTTGAACAATGCTACGCAGGCAGACCATTTCTTTCCTATTTAATTGAAAAAAAATGATAAAAGAAAAATTTCAATTCCTCTGAATATTAGTAATTTAATTATAGCAAAACTATAAAAGAGTAGAAAGAATAAAATTCATAATTTATTTTAAATGAAGTTGCCTTTGTTTCTAACAAGAATTCTCACCCTAATGTGTTTTTCTTTTTTAGTCTTTGTAAACATTTCCTTTCATTTTTAGTTGCAGTTTTCATTTTAAAAATTATTACTTCTCCAGACTAATTTTTCAATATCATATCTTGCACATATAATTCACAAGTTCTACCAATGTATTTAAATTTCATTTTAGAAGTCAATTTCCAGCTTTGTACAAACAGCAAGCAGCTTGGGTACAAGCACAAACACATAACAGTAACAAAAGAGCAATGTTTCTACCATAGCAGTTGCTCCATTTCCCATAAATGAATGTAAATGTAAGACTATGAATAAAACTGTCACCTTTCTGATAACAGTTGATTTACTTTTGAAAAACACTACAAAACCCATATTAGAATAGGTGTGAGTTCAAAATATATCACATTGAAGGGAAAACATTGTAGGCTGATGCCTTAACTGGATCATTTAAAAAGAGTATGACTGAGTGGGAGAGAGAAATCCTGTCATACTTGCCTCCTATATTACGCATCACCATTCTGTCAAGTCATATTTAATATAAATGAATCACATTAATCAGAAAATGTGAATTTTTACATGACAAGCTAAAGGGGCATGCCATTTCCAATTAGATTAGTGATCTAAAATTAGCTACTGACACAAGCAAGTATACATGGTCAATTTGCCTGCCTGAAACTGAAAATTAAATAAGACATATTGGATAATAGATAGCCCTAGAGGGGACATGCAACTGTAATTCACTCAAGTTGCTCAGTTGATGTCACAAGCCACCAAAGAATATTCAATCTTGTGCTCATTTTGAGGTGTTTGGATTTAACTCATGAAAATACTTAGACTGATTGTCCATTGATTTTGTTTTGTGAATAGTAGGGGACAAGAACTGAGAGGACGTTCACTGTTGTTTCAATAGAGAGGTAAATTGAGATGGCAAAGGATAATGGTTCATTGAATGATCAATATCTCATTATTGATATGTGTCAGTGCTCTTCATATGGAGAAACATCTTTATATAAAGCCTTTTGTACCTGACTTTTTCAAGTGTACATTGTAAATAATATACCCACCTCACCTTCTCACAGGTTGTTGCCAGGCTTGGTCAAAATAACAAAGGGGCTTAGGGGAATCAAAAGTGTTTTTCATATTGTCATTAGCATTATCTTTACTCTAAAATGTAACAGGGAGTCAAATATTCAACGGTTACTTTGTAAATTTTGCATATTTGCATCTTGTGCACATCTGGTGAGACAAGAATGTACCATCAACTAAATCATGTAGCAGTGTTTACTGTTCTAACATGAAGAATGATGAATTGCCATATCAAGGTCCTATGTCTCAATGTCAGGTAGTAGAAGTAAAATTCAAGCAGCCTGAAATCATGGGGAATATGGCTGATTTTTACGTTGGCAGGATAGGCTTTTAGTTGACTAGATAATTAATAATGCAAGTTTTTTTAAAAATCAGTTTTAGGTGGTACACATACTTTGATGTTATCTCGCACACTCGTGCCTAAAAATCTGTTTTTAAAAATGATATAGTTCAGCAATTTCCCCAAAATGAATTGATTTCTACTTAATCCCATTTTCCAATTAACCTTCATACTTTTGAGGAAAACCTACTGTATCATGAACATAATAAAGCACATTAAGAATTTAGCAAATAAGAAAATGGACATTTGAATTATTACTTACCAAAAGAAGGCTTCCCAATTGTTGATAAGCAGAGGCAAAAATTCACAAGAATATTATTCTTCAGAGAAATGCAAGTCAATGAGATACTATTAAATTTATACCAAGAATTAAAGATGCTAAAATTCCTCTGTATTGATAAGTGGAACAACTGGAACTCTTATACATTGTTGCAGGGAATATAAATTGATGTAACCACTTTGGAAAAATGTTCCCTGGTACCAGTTAGAGCTAAACATAGTGCTGTCCCTATGGTCTAGCAAATGTACCCTTACATTTATACCCAAGAAAATGAATGAGTGAATGAATAAATGCAAAATTCAGGGATAGGAATGTTCTTAGTAGCTTAATTAATAACAGCCTCAAACTAGGAACAACTCAAAACTAAAAAGGAATAAATACGTTATGGTATATTCATTCTATGGGATACTACACTGTAATAAAAATAATGAACTACTGCTACACTGAACAATGTGGATGACTGTTACAGACATTATGATGAGCCTAGAAACCCAGACATGAAAGAGTATATGCTTTATGATTCAATTTGTATGAGGTTTGATAATGGGCAAACCAAATTAAAAGTAGTCAAAATCAGAATTACAGTTACCTCTGAGATTATAAAATGAGTGGCAAGTTCAAGAGACAGGCCTCTGGAGTGTTGAAAATATTTTGTAACTTGATCTGAATGTTGGATTTCCGGGTGTATGTGTGTGTGCCTATGCACATTTGTGTGTGTGCATGCACGCATTCATAGTCATAAATTTGACATTCATGCACCACATTGGTATGCTATACCCCAATAAAGTTTTTTTATTTTAAAGAATAAACAAATCTTTAAAACCCCATATTGAAAGAAAAAGTGAACATCTGAGAAAGTACAAAACATTAACAAAAAGTTTAAATTTCTAGCAATATAATTGAGCCATTCTAAAAATTTCAAAGCAATACTCATAATGATAAGTTAGTATATTTTTTAAAAGCTCTGCCTGTGTAACTGTTTCATCTGGACACATATTTTCCCACAAAAAGCTTCATCAATTCAAATAGGATTGCCAACTATTTCTGACATCCTTAAAACATTTCAGTTCCTATTCATCATCATTTAAAAAATATCTTCAAGCACGTATTTCTGATGAATTTACTGGTCTCTTTCCAAACATGTTTTTTTCATGCTTATGAATTCAATTATATAAACCTGTGAGACTATTTACAGGATTGTTGAATAGAAAAGTGAGCTGTAAACAGACCTACAGGGGAAAGAATTTTCTTTGTACTGGAGACCTGAGGCAAGGGGGACTTAGAGTCATCTATAAACTAGTTGATGCACAAATGCTCAATAGGATAATTAATTGGTAGATGGTACTAATTGTTTTCCTCCATATATGTTGGTCTAACCAGCAAATTACTTGAAAAATCAAAATAATGCACACTGAGACTTTACAAAGCATAAGCTATTCCTTGAATTCTAAAATCAAATACATTATCAAGAGATTAACCCTCTGGCTGTGATAGTACTGCAGACCAAATGTCAGGACAAAATAAAGGCAAAAGTCCTTCCAAATATTAAATGTTTACGAGAAAGGTTCCTCATTTTACTTAGGCCATTAATTCATTATGTTCAGAGTTATGTTAAGGTATTTCTCCTAAGGGAGAGTTTCTTGTACTTCTCATAACTCTTATTCTTTTTCTTTATGGGCAAATTAAGGCTTAGCAGCTAAGCATTTCAAAATTTGTCTCACATAAAATTTGAAGCCTAGGGCTGAACACCTTGAAAGTAGCAGAAGTTGTTCTCATTGTGGATGACGAGTGCTTGGGAGGTCTGGAATGAGGAAGGATTAGACATTTAAGAAAACAGTGGATGAATCTAATTAGGCACAGAGAGAAAGAAGAGGAAACAGAGGATCATATTTTAGTGATATGCTGTGTGGGAGAAGCACATTTAATCACAAAAGATTGTAGCTTTCATACTCACCTTTTTGACCTTCCAAAAATGCCAAGGAATGTCTAGGTCATAAGCTATTTCATTGTAAGACTAAGAACAAGAAATACAATGAAAAGAAATAATCAACACAAGTGAACTCATAAACAGAGTCCTGAAAAATGAGTTTTTTACTTGTACCTACCGCATATACATTCTTCAAGGGGAGCTCTACCTGTGATTACAGATAGAATCAAAATTATTAAGTGTAGTTTTAATATATAATACATTCACATGTTTCCAAATATAAATGATTTAAAGAGACTACAGTGACATTATCTCTTCTATGTTTGACCCTCAGCCATCCTGTTCACCTCCTCCAAGATAATCATTGTTACCAGTTTCTTAGGGACATTTCTAGAGATATTTAGTACTTATTAGAGAAAATACACAAGTACGCATACACAGACACACAAATATACACCAGTTCTCAACATTTTTACAGAGTAGCATACCATGAATATTACTCTATATCCTGTTTGATTTTGTGTGAAGGTATCATGAGCATCATTCCTTAGTAGTGTTAGATGCAATTTTATACGTGCCATTTGTATGCCAACAGTACCACTTAGTTTTCTACTCAGGAGAAATGTGCAGTGAACTAAAAGCATATAGAAGCTGAGTATGCACAGACTATAGCTCCATCACCTGCTGACAAGCTTTGAGATGTGGGCAAGATGTCCAGCTCTCTCAACAATGCTAGTAATGCCTGCTTCACAAAATGGTTGTGATGATTATAAGAGTTTAGAGTTGGGAGCCATGTATTAGAATAGCTTACTATTTATGTGTTCTTGAACAGTTATTTAATCTCTTTGAGCCTCAGTTACTTTTGTTTGATATACATTCTTGCTGATAACTATGAATGAAAGAATTTATGAATTATAAGAGGATAATTTGAATTATCCCAAAGAAGCACATCTACATAACCATTTTGCAGATAAAACAATAGAGCATTCTCAGGAACCCAGAAGTCCCCACTGTATCCCTTTCTAGTTGCTGAATGCCTTCTCCAAATGTATCATTGCTCTGAATTGTATCATAATGTAATTTTGCATGTTTTTAAATTTGATGTAAATATAATTAATATTTACATAATTTTTGTTTTCTAGTTACTTTCATTCAGCATTTGATTTGTGAGATTAATCCATATTGTTGAAATGGCAGTAGTTCCTCATTTTCATTTCTGTATAGTATTCTAATGTAAGAAGTGGTCATGATTTATTTATTCATTTTATATAATGAGCAACTGTTGATGCACATAGGGATTGGTTCCAATTTTTATCTTTTATGATTATGCTGTTCCAAATATTCTAGGACATGTATATATTTCTCTTGATTTTTATACCTACTAGAATTGTTGGATAACTGGTTTGCTTATGCTCAGAATTGTGGTAACTTGTAATTTGTTTAAAAGTTATAGGCAGAATTTATAGCTAAAACCACTAGAAACTAACTCTGGTTTACTTAAGGAAGAAGGAATTTTTTGAAAAGCCATTTTAGTAAGTCATAGAATCACTGGAGTATTTGAAAATAGTCTCAGAGCCAGGTGTGATGGTGTACACCTATAATGTTGGAGGCTCAGGAGGCTGAGGCAGGAGGTTTGCAAATTCAAAGCCAACTTCAGCAACTTAGCAAGGTCCTGAGCAACTTAAGGAGACCCTGTCTCAAAAAAACCGAGGTGGTGGTGATGCTGGGGATGTGGCTCAGTGTTTAAGTGCCTTCAAGTTCAATCCCTGGTATATAAAAAAGAGGAAATGGTCTCAAAAAAAAAAAAAGATGAGGAGAAAGGAAGGCAGCATGGGCTGAAATACAGCCAACATCACATTGCAGAATTAGTATCAGGGGACAAAACTGCAGTTATGCTGTATACCACACCCCATAGTTTGTATAGCCAATGTTGAAATCCGTGTTTCTGAGCCTGTGGGACTCATAATAGTGCATAATACTGCATCCCTCTGACTTTTACCACCAGAACAGAGTGCTTTGTCCTGACGTCTTTGCTTTCCTGGCTTCTGATCCAAGTTATGGTGTGTGCACAGCTGATAGGTCACACATCTAGGCTGGAGATGCAAGAAAGTCTGGAAAAGCAATGCATGATGTGAGTACTTGCCAAATAAAGAAATAAGATTCAGATATTTGGCATAACAATTACACATGACCATCGTCATGCTCAATAATTGGTTTCTTTTAAGATTTCTCTCTCTTCTTAACTTCAATATTGAGGGGGGAAACACCAGATATTCATCTCCTACCAGAATGAAATAAAGCAAACTAAATTAAAAGTACAATTTCAATTCAGCTCTTTGTTAAATCCAGATAAATTGTAATGTTATACAACATAATACTTTTTAAGGGACATTGTGGGAAGGGGAAGGGAGGGATAAGGAAGGGTAATTGGGGGGGCATTCCTGGGGGTAATTCTAATATCCAGAATATATACACATTTTATATTATTTTGT
>PVKS010053929.1:0-10242 GCA_004027875.1 Aplodontia rufa
CGACCCTTAGATCTCTGGGTTAAGCTGATTTTACTCAGCATGATCTCTTCCATAGCCATCCATTTACCTTCGAAGGCTGCAATATCATTGTTTCTAATTGCTGTGTAATATTCCATGGTATAAATGTACCACAGTTTTTGGATCCATTCTTCTAGTGAGGGACATTGGGGTTGTTTCCATAGCCTAGCAATAGTAAATTGTGCTGCTATGAACATCGATAGCCTAGGACCTTCTTGAATGATTATCTTCCCCACCCTGTGTTGGATAAAGCCTCTGTATCTAAACTGTGCATAGTAAGAATTTTCTTCTCAACCATTTAAACAGCTTGGCATCTGTAACCATTACAGCCTGGTAGCTGTAATGGGCACAGGTGAGCAGAGGCCCTTTTAGGAAGGTTAGTAGGCTCTTGGGGCACAGCCTCCTGTTGGCATCAGCCTGTGCTTTGGTGAGGTGGTTTTAGAGGTGTGGCCTTCAGGGCCACACTGTGACCCCTGTCTGAGAGTACTTGGGAACACCTCTCCAGCTGCTGCTCACACACTGGTGATCTGCTGCTGATTCTACACGTGGTCATTGCAGTGTGGAATCTGAAGAGAATGTCCCTTCTGAAATGGCCTGTGTGTTCCTGGAGCTCTGCCTATTACAGGGATGGAAGCTCTGGTGGCTGTTTCTCTCTTCCTGGTTGTTCAGCACCCCTCCATGAAACCATCAGCACTACAGCTAGACTCCTGTAGAGATACTGATTAACCCCATCTGTGCAGGAGAAAGGGCCAGTGTTAGTCCAGCTGCACCACCTGCTACGGCTGGGAAGATCGAAACATGTTAACAGTAGTGAAAACTCAATGAACAGGAAGAAGTTCCCGAACAAGAAGCAGGCCGGCAGCTTGGATGTGTCCTGAAGAGCCTTGGAGCCTGGGGCAGGGAGGGGGGTGCGTCTGGTCTTCTGCAGAGCCCGTGTAGGTCTGCAGACCCTGTGTCCTCTGTCTGCGAGCTCTCTCCCTTTCTTTAACCCATCTGGGTCACACGTTGCTTTACCTTAAGCCTGTTCAGCATTTCCTCTTGGAACCCTCTATGTTATTACCAAGAGGTGTGATGGATTTTAAAATATTAGCATCTCTTATTCCCTCCAGTGACCACAGTGTGCCTGATGAGCCCACCAGGGGATGAATCTGGTAGATGATTGGATAAGTGATCTTTCCCGGGACTGCGTGGCTTCAAGCTGCCCTTTGTGAGAAAGGCCTATGGCTTTAGTAGTACGGGTCTTTCTTTCATTTTAAGAGGAGCTCCTTAAAGTCCGAATTAATCAGGTAACAGGAGAGAGGATTCCATGCATGCAGTTTTTCTCCACTTCTACAATACATTGAAGTGCACGCCCCATTTACCAGCTGACAACTGCTGTCTTCTTGCAGTTTTACTTGGGGGGGTGGTGTGTGATTTACTCCAGGCAAATATTTTCTTTTCCATTTATTCGTTTAAATAAATGCAACAATAGGAGGATTTGGGGACTGCCTTGGTCATGGGAGCCAGTTGTATCTGATGAACACGACCATGTTTTAGAACTCAAGAGCACGTACCACACAGTGTAGGTCCTGTATGCCAAGAACACAGGGGTAGACAGAACCAGCCAGAAGTCCCCTCTGACCGTGTGGCTCAGCAGCATGGTCAGATGTAGAATTTCCCAAGACTCCCTGCATCAGAGACTCTTAGCAGCCACTAGAAGGCCTTGAGGAGTCCAGGGCTGCCATGGGCTTGCGAGTTGAGAACTGCAGACCTCAGCTCTGCCTTGTGCCTCCTGGCCCTCCCCTCCTGGCCTCCCCCTGTCCCCACCCCATATACTCAGGGTTCTGAGTTAGCTACCCTGGGCGGCAGCTGGGCAGCGATGAGTTTATGATGGCTCTTGTGCACCAAGTCCCAGAACTGGGGACGAGGTGAGAACTTTTAGTCGAGGACTCAGGAAGTAATCAAAAGGCTGTCGGGGAGGCTTTGTGGAAAATGTGCAGTGAAGTCTGGTTTCACCAGCTGTAAATGAGGCAACAGCCATGGGGGGACAGGGAGAAGGCATGGGGGGAGGAAGTGAGCACCTCAAAGTACGCTGAGCAAACACGCAGTTTGTAAAATTAATTTTCCACTGACACATACAAACACAATGTGTACATAAGCGGGTAACTCATAATGTGTTGGCGCTCTTCGGGTCCCCAGTGTCCTGTTAGTCTCATGAAGGTGATCCCCGTGTCAAGCCTGATACACAGATGCAGTGTGTAATATACGTGCCTCCTGAACATTCGTCCTTGTTTCATGGTGCAAGCCTTCCGGATGCTGTCTTCCAGGCTCAGTTGTAGCCCAAGGAGGGGAGAGCAAGCCTGCTTGAAGAAGCTAAAGGCTCTGCTGCCTCTGTCTCTCTTCTTCATGTCCAGGAAGGAGTGATCTTTTGCACTGAAAGATGACTTATTGTCTGTGGTGCACCTGGAAGTGCATTTCACACGAAACAGAGCAAGTAGAGTGGTGGCCATGTAGCTGAAGACCCTGGGCCTAGCAGAGACTTTCTGGGGTCAGCCACATGGGGGCCCCGGCTGGGCAGCTCTGGGACCTGCTCTCCTCCCCTGGGAAAGGCGGGGATTTGAAAGTGTTTTTCCTGAAGTCCCTTCCGATTACCTTCTCCTCTGCCTCGCTCCTACAGCGTGCTGTGGAAGTCACCTTCCCTGCCAGAACCAATACTCTCTTGGTGTTGTGGTCTCTTCTGCAGGGACCTGCATGGCATCTCTCAGCTCACCAGTCTGACCTCCACATGTCACTGTCTACCTGCAAATGAAATAGGTGGCATAGATTTATAAATCTGTAAGTTGCAAAATCTAGGGGATCCCACCACAGCCACAGATGACCCAGGCAGAGGCGTGAGCTCTGTGTGTGGGAATGTGTAAGCACATGTTGCACACACGGTGCACACGCAGTGCACACGCAGTGCACATGCGGCCACAGCTGCAGATCTGCAGGAGTAGGGCTGCCGTGGGCACTGACACCTTGATTGCTTGGCTGTTAAGTAAAAATACCAAGCTTTGACAAGGCAGAGTCTGAGTGCTCTGGCGTCTACTCGGCGGCCACTCATCTGTGCAGATGGAAGGCAGCTGCATGCTGGCCAGGCAATCGCCCTGGCTCACCCGGGGAAGCCTGGTGTATCACAGTGACCTCGCATACGCAGGGTTTTCCTTTCTCCCCTTTCCCCCTGCTGCTGGATTAGTGGCCTCTTACACAATATTTCATTTTACCTCAGATAATTCTCATTTTATGATTTTGTTTATACATGAACAATATGTCTTACAACTTCCACTAATACCCAACTTTGAACTTGACCAAACCAAACTCACGGTCTCAGCTGATGTAGAAATGGAGCGGTGGGGCTTGTCCTTGCCTCGATATACATTCAGCTCAGTTCTCTTTACCTCTGCGTGCTGTATTTTGGGAAGATAAGAGTTGATGATCTTCAAGCCCGAAGACCAAAATTAGTTCATTCTTACAAAATTATCTGATCATAAGCTAGATTCTCTGTGCTAAGGCTGAAGAAAATTTAACACGTTTTACACATACCATCTACATTTATCTGTAACAATCAAAAATTTTGTGGTTAAATGCGAAACTAAATATTTTTCCCCCAGATATTTCTGTTTGCCAGACCAAAATAAGTCTTGAGTAAACTTTTTCATAACAGAATGTTTTTTGCTATTCTTCTTCCTCTGACTCTAACCTATTAATAGCTTACAGTGGCGTAGGCCTCGATAGCTTATAGAAGAGTTTTCTGTACGTGGTGATCTGTTATAGCAGTGCGCTGTATGTCAGCACAGATAGTGGTTTTTTGTTTTTGTTTTTGTTTTTTTTTTAAAGAGAGAAGGACAGTGAGAAAGAGAAAGAGAGAATCAATTTTTATTGAGTTTTTCACATGGCTTTCGTTGCTCCAACACTTAGTTGTGTACGTGATGCTGGGGTTTGAACCCATGTACTTTCTCATGCCAGGCAAGCGCCGTAACCACTGAGCCACTGCTCCAGCCCGACAGTGTTTTGTTTTGTGGTTGAAAGGGCCAAGGCTTAGAGAGATCATGTAGTCTCAGCGAGCCAGGAGCCCAGATGTTGGTGCACCCCAGGTTCTTGCAGTCCACACCTCTCCTTTAGAAGTGTTCCACTTTCCAGGCCTCTGGAAGGACACACACAGTCAGAGACGGGGTACACAGGGCTTCTCAAGCAAAATATCTTTGGCTCTATCCTTATGGAAACTCTAGCCTCTTCCGCAGTTATCTGGGCCCTGGAAACTTCCACCATGTTGATATATTCCATTTGTTAGGGTCTTCTTTGGGGGAAGAAACAGGATCTCTAAGGGGTAACAGCAACATTAGCAAATGAGAACCCTCCTGCTCTCTCATGAGCCACCTCAGCCACAGGGGAAAGTTCCTATCTCCACATAGTAGAAAATACCTGCTTCCTGAGAATGCTGGACTGCAGTAGGCCCATGCCTGCTGCACCATCTATGGGATCTTCACCCTGGATTTGTGGAGAAATGTTTCTCTGGGTTGATAGAATTTTATGAGACTGCATTAGTCTAACCAGAAAAAATGCAAATTAAAATCACAGTGAGAAAACACCCACTGAAGTGTAAGGCTCCTAAATGGTGTCTAGCACTAGGGTTTCACACCAGCGTGGAGCCCTGGGAGCCCAAACTGGAACCCACCCAAATCCGCCAGCAGTGGAGGGCATGAGTACCTTGGCGGGCTTCCACCGTGGGTGCCGGGCGGGAGCGATGGTGACCGGCTTCACACTCGACACCATGAGACGTTGCCAAACGTGACGTTGAGCGGCGGAGGCCAGGCCAGGAAGAGCACGTAATGTGTGATCAGTTATAGAAAGTTAAAAAATAGCTTAAACTAGCATATTGTGCTGATGGATCTTCACATAGTGCCTGTCGCAGAAGTGGTAAAGTTTTCAGAAGTTAAGGACACTCTGACCATCTGAACTGCAGGTGGTGGACCTGAGGTGGGGAGAGTGGAGACTGCCTGGGAGGTGCGTCTGGGGTCTCAGTGGGGTGGGTTCCGGCGTTTGACCAGGTGGCGTCCGCACAGGTTGCTTCAGGGTGATGCTTCTGCTGTCTGTGCGTAGGTGTTTGGTGTTCTTTTGTGTAACTCTGTTGCATCTCACGATGTTTAGACTTTGCGATGCATTATGCTTTTATTGGATCAGTGTCCTGTGCCATGCATAGGTGCACACAAGCCTCTCTTTCCGGTGGACGAAGGGCAGCCTTCAGGGGTGCAAGGGCCCTGATGTTCTGCGTGCCTTCTCATCTAGAGGGGGGTCCTGTTCCCACATGCAAAGGTAGCTTAGGTGTTGCTGTGTGGGGCTGCGAGTGAACTCAGCGGCGGTGTGGAGGTGGAGGGGAAGTTCTCCAGAGGCTGGGAAGATCTGCGGAGGCAGGGACCTGGAGGACCAGGGGGATATACCAAGGAGCACACTGGGAGCTGCCCCTACAGCCTCTGGGACTGCAAATCCCTGGCTGTAGGAGGACACATGGAGAGTGGTTGTCTCGCTCTTGGGTTGAGCAGCTTTCCAGAAACAGGGGCTGTGAGAAAATCTCATTTCCATAAGAAGCAAAGGTCTTGCCTGACTGTGTGCCCTGTGCATTTGAATTGTCACCTTGAAAGTTGGGATCATGTTCAGTGTGCTTTGCTGATGGACATGCAGATGGAAAATCTGTAATTCCAGTCAGATCTTTCACTCTGGTGGAGTGGCTTGCTGCATTCTGAAGAGCTGATTTTATGAATTGTTGCCGAGGATTTGCTATTATATACGAGGAGGGAGATGTGAGAACAAAGGCGCTGGGCATTTGGTAATGTTTAGAATCACAACTGTGTACCCAGTCAGGGACAAGCAGAAGGCCCTCTTGGTCCTCCTTCCACTCCCTGTCCTGGCCCTCTGCCCTCTCTTCCTCCTCCTCCCCTTCCCCTGAAACATTGGTTTATACTAGACCCAGCATTGCGAAGTGCCCTCACTTGTTTGCACCCTGGGAAATTGCACGCCACAGCTTGGGAACAGTTTGATCACCTCTGATCCAGCCGTTATGCCAGGCTGAAAGAGAGAATGACTTGGCACAAAAGAGTCCAGGAGGTGCCTGGCAAAGAGACTGGGTGGGTCTTCTCTCTCCTTCACATTTCCTTGTCTGTTTTGTTTACGTGTGAAGTACGTCTTAACCTGCTCTACCTGGCCACCATGGTGACAAATGTATATTTTTTCTATGTAGCTTTACTTGAGCCATGGACCTCAGTCTTGGATTTTGAGTCTCATTAACGTTCTCCTGGTCCCCTGCAGATAGCTGCTTGCAGAACCCCACAGCTCAGTGTGATCTGGTCTCTTACTGCTGCTTAGCTCTGGAGAGACTTGTCATGCTCAGAGTGTGGAGACTTTATTAAAGTTGAAGGCACTGGAGCCACCAGAGCCCTCTGCCTCCCTCAGTGTGTGAGGTGTGGACGTGGGTGCACGGGCACATGGGGTACATGCTCATGTGCATGTTCATGCTCAGGAAGCCGGGCCTTGCTTCCCTCCTCATGGAGTTGAAGACATTCTTATCCAACCATGGAATTAAGGTGTGTGTTGGATCATCTCCACATTGACTCATTTGGGCTCTGAAGATCAGCCCGGGCCATGGCTGCTCTGCAGTGGCTAGAGACTGGTTCTCAGCATCACCTGGGCTGGGGTCTGGGTGAGTGTCTCTCAGAGGCCACATGTTGGAGCACAGCTGGGAGGTGGCACAGCTCATAAGAGGCGGGGCTTAGTGGGAGGAAGTTAATCACTGGGGTGTGAGCTGGGAGGCAACTGTTGACCCGGAGTTCCTCCTCCTCTCCCTTTGCTATCCCGGCTGCCATGAGGTGAGGCCTCCTCCAAGGTGACACACGCAGTCAACTGCCAAAACTGTGACCCAAAGTCAACCTTCCCTCTTTAGGTTGATTATTTCAAGCATTTTGCTATAGTAATGGAAAGCCAGCTAATGTACCTGGATGTGCATTCTTGGGACCCTTGCAGAACTACTGCAGGTGCTCAGAGCTGGGGTTCAGTTCTGAAGCAGGCTGCGGTTCTGAGCTCATCGGTTATTGAACTATCTGTGGTGAAAAGGCTGGTTTTCTGTTCTTGTTTTTCCATCTATCATAGATTAGTGTTATAAAATATAATCTGAATGAAATCATTTAAAAAATAAACACAAAATGTGAGGCCACACTATGTGTTATTAGATCCAAAGCTATAAAATTGGTTTTCAGATTGCTCCAAACTGTCCTAAATAGCACACTCTCAATTTCTGCACTCGCCCCGCGGAGCTGGTGGCCTGCAGTTTGTGGCCAGCTGTGACTGCAGGTGGTGCTCACAGCAGGTCTCGGAGGACCCTGAAAGCCTTGCTGGCATTCTCAGTCTCCAAGTGCCACAGCCCTTCCCTGTCAGTCAACTAAACCTCCCCGTGGGGTGAGAAAAGAAGAAAAGAGTTGTATTGCTCAGTGTTAAACCGGCCTGCGATGGCTGTCCCAGAGACAGGTTGAAGTCCCTCGCTTCTGAATAGCCTGTGTACAGATTCCACCCATTTTTCAGCTGAGTCTGGTGACATGTGAGGCCATCCACTTCCAGGAGCCTGGGAGAAGGTTTAGCTTCCTTTTTCCAAAGAGCTGGTGCCATATCCCAGAGTGCACCTTCGCAAAGGGCAGAGAGATGTTGAGAAAGCAAGGTGTGTGTGCCTGTGCCCTCTCTGCTACTCCAAGCTGGGAGAAATCGCCTCTTATTTCGATTCTGAGGATGTCATGACGTTGTTTTTCTTTTCGGCCTCAACTGCAGCAGGCTTCTTGGTAGCAAGGAAGCCTCTGAGCCGTGACCCTCTAAATAATTTTTCTTTCTCAGTGTAACTGTTCCATTTTAAATTCAATTCACAATGAAGTGCTTGCATGGGTAGAATTGGGGTCAAAGAGTTGTCTTTCCTTTGAGAGTTTTGTTATTAAGGAAGAACTGGGTATTTTCTCTAAAGTTTATTTTTGGCAATGATTATTTAAAGTAGTTCATTTTTTTAGACATCTAGGAAATGTTAATTACTGCAGATAAGACTCCCAATTCTAAAGTCAACCACAAAAGCTTTTCTTCTTCTTCTTCTTCAATACATATAAAGGAGATAATGTTAAGATGCTCTTATGCAAATTTTGAAGTTCCCTGTTACATTAACAATGCTAATGACAGTTAATGCATTCCTAAATCTTCTCTGGGAGCCAAAACATTCAGAGACTTAGAAATGTCTCAGGACCACCCTATGCAGAATGGAATTTTCCTTGGAGATGAGCTTGCTGGCAGTGGATTGGGTGCTGGATTTAAGGGATGAAGAGCAGAGGGTGAGAGTGTTGTGTCCTGGAGGCTCTTCTTGTCAGGCGGGACACCTTCCCTAGGGCACTGCCCGGGTAAGCACAGCATCTGAGATGGCCTCTGCATTTTGATTGGAAGGGGAAGTCATCCTTCAAGAAGCACAGCAAAAGGGAGATAGGCTAGGTCAGCAGGTGGACCTGACGGGGCTCCCTTGTTGAGAGGACGTGAGCCTCCAGCGGGACCAAAAGCAACTGGGTGCATGGCACGCTTGCTTAGTAGGCATGTCAGCTTTCTGTTGCTGTGACAAAATGCCTGACAGACACACGGTGAGGGAGAATGGCCTCATTTTAGCTCACGGTCAGAGCCTTCAGTCCACAGTTATTTGGGCTGGTACTTTGGGCCATTGTGAGTACAGTTTTCATGGTGGCGGCACGTCGTAGAGGAAGCTATCACCTCGTGGAAGCCAGGACACTGAGAGAGGGAGGGGCTGAGTCCCAATATCTCCATCAGGGCACCGCAGTGGCCAGACTTCCCTCCATGCACCTCTCAAAGGTTCCACCCCTCCAACCAGCACCACAGGCTGCCGATGAAGCCTTCAACATGTGACCTTTGGGGACATCTAAGGTGCGATCTATCATAGTAGACTGTGTCTGTAAATCCCTTATTGGAAGACAGTCCTGTTGTCTCTCTGCTGCACCCTGGGTTGAAGAGTTCACACTCAGACTCTTTGCAGATGGCTTTGTCTTGTTTTAGGTTAATTTAGTGGCCGTAGGGTCTTTGGCACTGCGAGTCGTTCTAGAAGCTATCTCGATAACATCAACCTGTACTTTTTCCTTCCTCTTTGAACTCCTTAATATTAAGCACAGCCAGGGAGATATGTGTAACTTACATCATGGTTTAGTTGTGCACAAAGTGCCGTTTGACTGTGTGGGGAAATCACTGCTTCCCTCTGAAGGCTCCGTACGGAGTGGGGTCTGCTGAAGCCAGCTGGCATGGAGCAGCAGACGGCAGAGTGTGCAGAAGCACAGCCGTGCGTGCCCAGGAGCCGTGCAAAGATGGCACGTGGAGAAGGGCCAGATGGTTGCAGTACAACCCCCTCTCCCCACGGGGGACAGTTTTAGAGGGGTAGCCAATGATTTCTGGGGAAGTGAGCCACCCTTGGGACCGAGTGCCTCTGGGCTCCGCACGTGCTTGGTTTTCAGGCTCTTCCTCTGTGTCGTGTTTTGCTCTTCCTTGGTCGATGACCTTGGAGGATGGAAGACAGCGGTGCTCCTCTTTGGTCCCTCTGACTTTAGGCCACGCAGGAACTTCAGGGAGAGCTTCCTCTGTTTTGGGTGCTCCCAGGGCTCTCAGTCCGAAGTCCAAGCAGCACATGTTGGGATGTTCTTTTCTGAGCCCCAACAGGTGCCTTCTGGGATTTCCTGATGGGGTCTCCATAACAGGGGCTGTTGGGGGAATATCATTAAAAGCAGAATCCCGTCCCAGCCCAGAAAGGACACTGCCATTATGTGCCCCACAGGCAGCTGCTAGAACACTGCCAGGGCTCACCCGGCAGAGGCAGCCCACCCATCGACGCCTTCAGGGCGCAGCAGCGGGCTCCAGAGCAGCCCATCCTAGCCCACCTGGGGGCCAGGCGGTGGCTGTGTTAGCAGGTCGGTGGATTTACGGCAGAAGCTCCTTTGCACATTACAGCCAGGGGTCCAGGATGGCAGCCCCGGGAAGCAAGATCCGGTGTTCTCCCTGTGATGTCTGCATTTCAGAAACACGGTTCCATGTCCTGGGTCACAGACCTACCTATGCAGGCTTCGGTGATCCATTTCAAAGATATGAAAAAGGATTTAAGTCTCCAGAGCTCTAAGGCAAATTCTCCAAGAAAAGGGAGAA
>PVKS010053930.1:0-10238 GCA_004027875.1 Aplodontia rufa
TTTTTATAAAGAGAGAGGGACAGTGAGAGAGACAGAGAAAGAGAGAAACAACTTTATTTAGTTTTTCACATGGCCTTCGTTGCTCCAACACTCAGTTGTGTACGTGGTGCTGGGGTTTGAACCCGGGTCCTCGTGCTTGCCAGGCAAGCGCCAAAACCGCTGAGCCACCGCTCCAGCCTCAAGTCCATGTATCTTGATCTTAATAACAGGTACACAAATGCCAGTGCATTTTAGACCAAGGAATAAAACAATATATATTTGTGAAATCAAACACATTTCTGTTTTTCACTTTTATTTGAATCTACTGATGATATTTGAAGCAAAATTGAAAATAGGCAAATAGTTTTTACTATAGGTTTATATATAATTAATTAATTTAATTGCTTACTATCTTGAATGTAAAGGAAGTTTGCTTTTTTTTTTCTTTCTTTTTTTTTTTTTCATTCTGTTGCCATACAATTTTTGTTTTCCTACATCACATTTTCTTTTTTAAAGTCCACACCTGGAGAGGCTGGCATGGTGGCTCCATGGTTGCAATACCTGTCTGGCATGCACAAAGATGCGGGTTTGAAACCTAGTACCACATACACAATGAAGCTTCAAAGCAACAAAGGCCACTTGAAAAACTAAATAAAATTGTTTCTCTCTCTCTCTTATAGTCCCTCTCTTTAAAAAAAAAATTCCAAATCTTGAAAATGATCAACCCAAATAAATTGTCAGAAGCCTCCAAATATTAACTAATTCCCTAAGCTCTTACTCAAAGATTTCAGAAAACCTTTCACAGAAAAGTATTACAATTTACTTGGTATATTTTATACTAACTCGAATGCATTTATTTATTTATTTAGAAATCATAATGTAAAACAATGTAAAATGAAAAATAAATTCTTCCTGTATCTCCCTATCAACATGTAATTCCCAAAATAATCACTCTTAATACCTACCTAACCTTATGTGTACACAATTGAAATATGTATATAGCATATTTATTTTTCAGAAGAGGTGAACACATTAAGTATGTCATTAAAAGTCTTGGTCTCATTATATATTACTTTCTTTAGATTTTTACTCTCTGTTATAGGAGCAATGTTATTTAATTGTTGCATATCAATTCTTTATATGGGTATAACCAAATTTATTTAAAGATTCCTATAAAATGATATTTTAATATTTTTTACTACTCAGAAAATATTGCAGGAAACATCTCAATGCATATAAGTTGGTCTAATTTTATAAATATATTCAAGTAATATACTTTTCACAACTTAAATGTCTGTGTCTTAGAACATACATGTTACTTCATTGGAGAGATTTTACTAAATTTCCCACAAAGAGTATACTAATTTATATTTCCATAAAAATTATTGAGTTTAAATGACCTCTGAGTTATTAGCATTCCATATTCTCTATCATACCCAGGTTAAATTTTTCTTATAATTAGTAAATACACTACTGTTTTTAAATTTGATTTCCCTGACCTCTAAAAATAGTTGACTCATCTTTGAACATCTCTCACTTATCCACGACTTCTGGTAATGATGAAAGCTAGAATTCTGTATTCAATTTTAAATGCATTTATTTAGAGATATGTAGGGAATAATTCCAAGTAATCTTATGTAAAAAATTTGATTTTAAGTTATTTTATGAAGTATGCAAGAAGAACCTCTTTCCTTTACAGATTTTAACATTTTCATAATCTCTTCCATTCAAAATAATGTGCCATTTTTATAATTTCAATTGACCTTTAAGACCTAGAGAATGTATAGGTTTACATTTTGTAGCTTTGCCCATATGAGTGACTGTGAGGTAGAGAAAGACTTAGTTCATTTCAGCCCTTTCATTTCCCATAATACAGTAGAAAAGAGCAGTGGCAGAAGAAATCAATCCCAACTTATCCCTTGTCGAATATCAGCAAACACAATGTCACAAAACCAATGTGAAGAAATAGAGTATGGATTTTCTGCTGACATTTGTAAAGTGTTTGTGTCAAAGTATTTTTCTAATATAGAAAAGGTTATAGCTTAGCAAATTAAAGCACATGTTTCTTTTAAACTGTTATGTGGGTCATTTAGATTAATTTTAATAGCCCTTTTTTCTTACAAAATTCTAAGCTATGTGATCTGACCAGTTTCAGTTCCTGATTTGTTAAATACTCACAGATTTATTTTCATAAATGTTCAGAAAACTTGTAAAGTCTATTTTTTAGATTGTAGATTTATCCACTATAGTTTCAAATAGAATTTTCTCAAAAATTTAGTTTCTAGCAAACACATTTAGTTATTTTTCTTAATTATTAAAATGTGATACCTCATTTTACACTCACTGATTTATAGATACAGCTACATGTGATCTTGGTTTTATGGATATGTATGAGAAAAAATGTGCACTTAGATATTTCCCATTTTTTTTTTTAAATCCATGTTATGCCATGGCATCTGTAATGTACTTCAACATATTGTGGGGATATAGATGAAGTTGCCAAGAAAGTAGATAAAATAAAATAGGGAATTTAGTAGTCATTATAGAAGAATGATGGATAAAGATTCCATCTTTTTTTCTTTTTTGGAATATTAAACTCCCCTGCATTAAAAATATGTACAGAAAAAATACAATAAAGAATATTATGAATGAGTGGGAGAAAATGATTAACCTACTTGGTAGCATATCTTAAAACTATATTCAGAGAGGACAAATTTCATTGTATTTAACCTTATTTATATGATTGCCTTCCACATATTTCGTATTTTCTTCCATTTTTAATAGAAGACATTTTTATATTAATGAAAACTTAAATTCTTCCTAATCAGTAAATCAGTAGACAGTATCATTTCATTCCCAAGTGTTATATTTTGATAAAACAAAAATTATACATATAATAATATCTATATATTTTTCATGGGAAAATGGTGAATGGTATTTGATCTTCTCTGCTTACTTTGTCACCATATCATATTTGTTATCAAAATCACAGTATATATTGGAGCATCACTGTGAATAAGAAAAGCCAAGGAAACACTGTTCCCCATAAAAAGGACTTAATATTTCTGAATAAAACTGAAGAAAAAAATATAAAGTTATTTTTACAAGCATTGTTTCATTGGCTGGCAAGAAAATTCTAGCAAAATAAAATTGTTTATAGAAAATGTATAAACATTCAAAGTAAGCCCACACAGTGGGGAGCTACATGGAATACCTTTGAGTTTGAAGGTACCTGGTGGAAGAGACTCCAAAAAACATTAACTGGAGTTTATCCCCAGAGAGGGTGGACCCAATGTGAGTGAGAAGAACATGGAATATATTGAGACTGCTGAGTTAACCTCCCCATCACATAGGGGGTTAAAAAGAAATGAATGGAAAGCACAAAATAATTGTAGGTGGAAGTCTAAAAAAAGACCACTGCTGAGAGGTACAGAGATGTTAACTTGAAAAAAGTGGGGTCCCTTACAGCCAGCAAATAGTGGCAAAAAAAAAAAGCATCACTAATGATAAAGGCAATACAAAACAAGTCAGATTGAAAACAGTTTAATGCATCAAGAAAGTAGGAAGGATATTCAAACCCATGGTTCCCTTTATTGGTAATGCACACAATCATATTAGGAAAATCTGGCAGACTTAAAAACAGAAATAATAAACTGCTAAATCTATGAAACATATAGAACAGACATCAAGAGAACGTGAGGATTAGAACTTTTTCATAGCATGCCAGAAATGTAAAAAAGAAAAACTTAACACAACTTGTCAATTTGAATTAAAAGCATTTGGAAAGTATGACATAATTAAAAGAATACCATGAATAAGAAAGAAAAAAGGACTAGCACTAGATCTTGAATTTAATAAAATTGCAGGACAAAAAAAATCAATATAAAAACTGGCATCATTTCTATAAACTTAAAAAAAAACTATCTACAAGAAAATTCCACTCACCATTAGTTACCAAAATAAATAAATAAATAAATAAATAAGACAAACATTAAACCAGAAAGTTAGAGATCTATTCACTGAAACATATGAAGAAGTGGTGAAAAATTCTTAAGAAAAGACATGAGCAATGGAATGCTGTCCAGTGTTCATGATTATGAAAAATTAATAATATCAAAATCTCCATACCATCAAAAGCATCTACAGATTCAGTGCAATCCCAATTAAAATACCAATTACATACTTCCTAAAAACTGAAAGTACAATCCTAAAATTCATATGAACTATAAAAGACCAAAATCATTTTAAGAAAAAGAAAAACTTAAGGTATCACCTAACCTAACTTCAAACTCTACCACAAAGCTGCAGTAATCAAAATGGTATGGTATTAACATAAAAGCAGATACATTTCAATGGAGCAAAATAGAATAGAGAACTCACCATAACAGTGATCAGTATTACCAATTATCAGAAAAATCCAAAGGAAAACCACAATGAGACTTCATCTCATCCCTGTTATATTGCCCATTATCAAAAAGACAAAAATGAGTGCTGGTGAGGATGTGGATTAAAGGAAGTCCTTTTACGCTGTTAGTGATAGTGAAATTTGTACAGCCTGACAGATCATTGTGGAGTCTCTGCAAAAAGGTTAAAAAGGAAACTTCGTATTATCCACCAGGTGCACTTCTGATTTTACCTCCAATGAGGTAATGAAACCAATATGTTAAAGAGATATCTACACTCCCATGTTAATTCCTGTGTTATTCACAAGACCCAGAAGATGGAATTAGCTTAAATGTATATCAGTTGATGAATAAATAAAAATATTGTATCAACATACAATGGAAAAATATTCAGTCACAGAAAGGAACAAACTCCTGTCATTTGTGACAATATAGCTTAACTGGGAAGACATAATATTAAGTAAATCAGGCACAGAAAGACAAGTATCACATGGTCTCACTCAAAGTAAAACTAAAGACATCAAAAAAGGGAGGAATCTTATGAAAATAAAATGAAGACCAGTTGAGGAAGGGGACCAGAGGGAGACAGGAGAGGAGGGAAATAGAATTTACTAGGAAATGAAATTGACCAAACTATGTTATGTGCATGTGCAAATATATCACAGAGAATTCAGTTAGTATATATGATTATAATGTACTGATAGAATTAAAGAAAAAACAATCTTACAGAAATAGGGAACAGAATATCGGTTACCCGGCTCTAACGTATCTGGTTAAAGAGGGGTTGGGGGATATTAGTGAAAAGGTACTAAATTTTGGATAGATTATTTATTCTTTAGGTTCAAGAGTTCAATCATACAACATGATGATTATAATTGGTACCATAATCTTGAAAAGTGCTGAAAGAATGAATGTAAAGTATTTCTCACCACAAAAATGTTGTGAGATAACGCATATGATCATTAACTCAATTTAGTCGTTACAGAATTGCTGGACTGCATGCTAATTATATTTTAGTTTCGTTAGAAACTGATGAAATGTCTTCCAACGCGGCTATAGCATTTTGCATTTTCTCCAGAAAGATACGAGACTTCTTGTAGCTCCATATTATTATTTGGTGCTATCTGGATTTTGGTCACTAATGGATGTGAGGTCATATCACATTGTTGTTCCAATGGTCATTTCCCTGATGAAACCCATGCTTACTTACATGACCTGTTAAGGTCACGTCCAGTTTTTAATCAGGTTGTTTCCTTATTTTTGAGTTTTAAGATTATTTAATTTGGTTTTGACAGGGAAACGATGCAAACACAAGGACTAAAATAATCATCTGAGTATTGGATCTTGCTTCTGAAAATGAGCTAAAAGTCCAACAGATATTTAAAAAATGAAAGCAAACGGAAACCATTATTCAAAAAATGTAAGTTAATTGAAATCACCTCTTCCAATATCATTGTTTGACATATTTCAGATTAATTACTGTTCTTAAATAAAGACCATCTACAAAATATTGCAAGTATAAAATATGATCATTTAAAACCATAATTAATGGAAGCACCTCCATAGTTATTAAATTTGATGTTTGTCATACATTAAAATTAACCTTTTCATTGTTGTTAATGAAGTTTTCTTGAATATGTTTAAAATATACATTGTTTTGTCTCAATTCTGAAACTAAAATATTTACAATTCATTTCCTAGTAAGATAAAACAATACTGTTGCTTCCCTTAAGTTTAGTACACATGTTCTTGTAAGATAACAAAGGACCTAAATACTTAAAATTTGCATGGTTAGTGCACAAAAGTCAATAATGACTATATATCAGCATTTATAGTCAATGACTTAAGGTAATGAAATAATCTAGATTTAATTTGCAATTACCATAAAGAAAGACTGGATATCAGCCAGAATTCAGATTTATTAAGAATCAAAAATGCTGTCACAGCTCATGTGCACACAGAACATTAGTCATTCATTTTGTTAATCTAAAATAATACAGAATATAATTTATCAGGACATCAAAATAATAGCTTTTACTTCATTTCCTCACTTCTATAAGGACATGCACAATAGACTCTACAGCTATACATGCACTCTATTAAAGCTAATTGAAAATAGATGGTACAATTAACCTGCTTCTTAGTAAAAAGCATTAACACTTAATGTAAAAGTCTAATCACAATAAAAAGAGATTCACATCAGAAGAAAATGTGGTGAATAATTCAAAATGATCTGATTTTCTCTTACAAAGTAAATTAAAGAAAGAAAAAGTTAATATAACACCACCCAAAGCAACAATTAGATCATTTGCTTTCGTATTCTTTGCTTTCTTTCTCAGATGTATTCCATTTCAGAACATGTTATAGAAGATTTAACACAATGAGTCTCATTATTTAGGTGCCACATAGAAGAACTGAGCATGTGGTCATGGAACAAAATAAGCTGCTAAAATAATCCATTACAATACAATCTGAAAAGAGTGAAAATTAATATGCGAACTCCTGTCTAAGAATTGCTACCTTCATCATTTTATCTTAACAAATTTTAGTAAAAATATTATTTTAAGAATGTGCATTGAATTCAATAATTTCCTAAACGATATAGAAAATCATTATTTTTTCCTATTATGAATAAAAATAGGGGCTGAAGCAGTAGCTCAGCAGTTACGGTGCTTGTCTGGAATGCGTAAGGATGCAGGTTCAAACCATGTACACAGTGAAGTGTCTGAGCAGCAAAAGCTACATGACAAACTAAATAAAACTGATTCCTTATTTTTCACTGTCTCTCTCTCTCTCTCCTTAAAAAAATTTAAAAAAGAATAAATATAAATGTTGATCATTTGATATCTCCAAGTTTGGTTGTCTCATGAGGAAATTTTTCATGTTTAAACCTCTTTTGAAATGTTTTATGACTTAAAATTTTAAATGCAATATTTAAAACATATGCTATGTATTCTTTCCACTATGTACTCTTCCCTTTTGTACTTAGGGTGGGCATCATTAATTAGGCTATACTATTTTCTGATAAATCAAGTCTTAGCTGTAGATTCTTTCCAGGATTTCATTGCTACTCATTCTTTAGGATTACTATAACAGTGAAATTTAAAAAAACAGTGTAGGCCTTTCTTTCCTTTATTGAGAATGGAAATAAATTAACAATATGTTAATTATGAAATTTCAGATTAAATTAATAAAATGTATTTCACAGGAGATGCATGTAGGTCACTGTGGGAACATTTTGAGTGCGGTATAAGAAAAATAATATCAATCATTTCAAGAATTATAGTAATTTTTTCCAGAAAAAGACAAAATTTCAAGTGTTACTAAAATTAAAACTGAACGTAAGTGTTGTATAATGATGATAATAGATCAAGTTTCTATTTTTGGAAAAAATATCCTAAATTGAAGACATGAATAATTTTCATCAGAGTACTTGAAGAAATAGGAGAAGGCTAAGTTTAGACAGAATACTGAAAATCTTCAAAGATCATAAGAATTTATGAATGAAAGAATATGATATGAAAATGAAATAAGATCTAAAATATTTTTTTAGAATATATAAAGTAATATAAGAATCAGAGGAAAATCATTTCAAACTAGAAACACAATTTATTTCCTCATTCTACAGTGGCTGGTGAACTGTTTTTATGTTGACCAGAGCTCTATTTAAACATAAGTGTAGATTGACTGGCTAAAAGTTAGGATGTCATATGAGCAGCTATGCACTCACTTAATTTAGAACTTTTTTGTAAAATAAATTTATACATTTGAATTTGTGAAGTTCAAAGATACTGGAAAATAGACATCATTCTTGTAGCTTTTTAGCAATAGCTAATATAATAGATCTTAAAATCTAAGTAACTAGAATGACCTGAATCTACATTTTGCTTTCTTTAAATCCAAAATACTTCCTAATGGGCTGGGATGTAGCTCAGTGGCAAAGCGCTTGCACAGCATTTGCAACGTCCTGGGTTCGACCCCCAGTTCCAAAAAAACAAATAATAAACCCCAGCCAAAAAACAAGTAAAAGTCTAAAAAAAAAAGAAAACAACAAAAGACAAAAAAAAAAAAAAAAAAAAAAAAAAAAAAAAAAAAAAAAAAAAAAAAAAAAAAAAAAAAAAAAAAAAAAAAAAACCAAGAAGAAGAAGAAGAAACCAACAAGCAAACAAAATACTTCCTAATAAAGAAAAACAGGACACTCACAAGCTGCACTTGGTATATTTGAAACCCAAAGACATGGTGAAGAATGCAAAGTATATGATCAATATTTTTTTGTAGTCATTGTTAATCACTAGTAAAACTTGATACAATGTTAAGATTTGTATTTTGTATATAATGTTATCATTCAGATATTTGAATTTACTAATGATTATTTGAATTTACTAATGATTACTGTAAAGATTTACTAGATTACTTCTAAAATGGAAGAACAAGAGTTTTCAACTAGTATAGATATTGAAAATTACAATTAAAAAATTCCTTTAAAATTTTTAATATGCTACACACTGTTATATCCTACAGAACTGTAATGAACATTCGAATGCTAGATCCTTTTGAAACAATACAGCTCTTACCCCAAAGGAAATAAAAGATAGTTTGCTGTAAACCAATATAAGTAACCAAAACCCGGGAACAAAAGTTTGAGTGTCCCTGGAAAACATGCTCTGCCATGGAAGAGGTTACATGAACTATTATAAATGCAGACAAAAGGAAATCATAGATCAGTGCATTTACTGGAATGGTGAGAACATCAAGTACACAGATTACATACAACACAGCATGAAAATCTTCTATAGATTCAGATATCATCTCATATCATTCTCAGCTGTAGGGTTTGCAGAGGCTAGAAGTTTGCTAATCTCACCCACATATTCCAAGAATTCTGTCTAGTAATCACTGGAATGTTAGATCAGATATAAAAGCTGAAAGTAAACATCTATTAAAGGGAATAAGATTGACCAAGATAATTTTGACTCTAAGCCTGCAACATTCCATCTCCACAATCATGATGCTCTACTCAACCACAGCCCATCCATAGGATTTTTCATGTAGATGTGATTTATCCAAAGAACTTCAGCTACATTTATTGTATATTGAGAAAGAGGCTATAATTCCTTTTAAGACAGTGCAACAAAGCCTTTGATAAAATCCAGCACCCTTTTATGTTCAAAACTCTACAAAAGATGAGATTCAAAGGACCATTTCTGAACTTTGTCAAGGCTACATATGCTAAACCCTCAACTAGTATAATACTAAACGGAGAAAAGCTGAAAAAATTTCCACTAAAGTTGGGAACAAGACAAGGCTGTCCACTCTCACCTCTTTTATTCAATATTGTTCTTGAGACCCTAGCTGGAGCAATTAGACAAGAGAAAGAAATCAAAGGGATAAAAATAGGAAGAGAGGAAGTCAAACTCTCTGTTTGCTGATGGCATGATCCTGTATCTGGAAGATCCAAAAAACTCCATCAATAAACTGCTCGAACTCATAAGTAGATTTAGCAAAGTGGCAGTATACAAGATCAACACGCATAAATCAATAGCTTTCCTGTATACCAATAATAACAGGACTGAAGAAGAAGTCAGGAATTCAATTCCTTTCAAAATAGCTTTGAAAAAAATAAAATACTTGGGAATTAACCTAACAAGGGAAATCAAAGATCTCTTCAATGAAAACTATCGAACATTGAAGAACAAAATCCAAGATGACCTAAGAAGATGGAAAGATCTCCCATGCTCTTGGATAGGCAGAATTAATATAATAAAAATGGCCATTCTACCAAAAGCTTTATATAGATTTAATGCTATCCCTATAAAGATACCTATGTTGTTCTTTACAGACATAGAAAAAGCAATT
>PVKS010053931.1:0-10237 GCA_004027875.1 Aplodontia rufa
TCCTACTTAGTACCTTCTAGCATTCAGCTTCTGTGGGCACATACACTACATTGTGTATCTTTAATCTCTTATCAAACAGAAGTTGGTAGAAGGAAGCTTAGTTTTTCTGAAGGCTAGAAAGTATTTATAGAATTGAGTTTCTATAAGGAGGAAACTGGGTCATAGGTTTTTTTAAGAACACTGTGACTCATTGCTTACCCAGGTCAGGCAAGCTCTGAGCGTGGTCTGCATGTGAGTCAGCTTACCAGCAGAGGCTTCTAGTAAGCACTTTGCTGGGGCCACCTGTTAGCCTCTGCTCCCTGTACTTAAGCCATCAGCTGGGTCTTGCCCTTCTGGATCTCAGTCTCTGCTGCTGATTCCTTTGCCTTCTGGAATGGTGCCCTGTGTGCTGGATCCTCCTGTTCCTATGGCAGGCAGCTGTCCTCCCAGACCTTGGCTCCCTCTCCTGGATCCTCAGGTTTTCATGTGGCCTGTGTGGTGCCTTAATGGGATAAGCTCACTATAATGGATATGGTGTGGAAGGGAAGGTACAAGATCCCAGTAAAGATCCGAAACACTGCCAAAGATAACTTACCAACACTTGCGACTTCTTCAGTTTCCTGATCATCTTCCTCATCGTCGTCCTCAGTGTGGCCCCACTCTTCATGACTGTCCTCTTCTTTCTCCTGCTCCTTTTCGTCCTCCTCATTATCTTCTCCCACTTCATTGTCTTCTTCCTCCTCTTCAAGCAGCTGAACAATCCTCTCCTCTTCAAAATTTGGCCAGGCCTGCTCCTCCCAAACTGCTTGCATCTCTGCTTGGAAAGCCATTGGGGCCACAAATCCAGCAGCTATGTCCACCCATTCCTCAGGCACCAAGCCGCCTTTGATAAATGCCTGATGCAGGTTCTTCCGTCTTCGAGCTCCATTCTGGCCTCCTGGGTTTGGGTCTCCCTCTTCGGTAGTGTCAGACATAACGTGAAACACCACCAGGAGCTGCAATCAGGCGTCAGGGACAATGACTGAAAATGGCTGACACCTAGGTGACTGCTGTTAAGGACTGGAGGATGTTGGCCTCAGAGCTTGCTGGGATGTGTGTGTGTGTGGGGGGGCAAGAACGTTGTCAAATAGGGAACCGGCTGAGACTGCAGCTGTGCAGCGCCAAGGACAGGAAGATCGGGTGGAAGGTCCGTGGAGTAACCCACCTCTGATGTACCTTGAGAAGGCGGCAGATAAGGTGGGAAAGATTCTCATGCGCTGTTGATGGGGGCGGAGATTAGAGGCGTCAACAAAAGGTCACTATTACTCCTTTTGAGCTCTAAGCTCATTTGCTGAGAAGTGATGATTGATATGATCTCTGTCCAATGAGTGAACAAGATCCTCAGCTCCTAGAGTTTAGGTCTTTTCTCCCTTTGTCTTGAGTCATTAGGTTCTTGGGCTACCCTTTAAGTCTGCATATGTCCTATTTTTTAATTTTATCATTGGCAAAATAAAGCAGATCAATATGTTGGCACCCCGGGCACATGATCTATGAGCTTTCCCCCAATTTCTACCTGGGGAGGAATTATGCCAGCAGGAACTGACATAAAATCACATATGTCCCATAGCAACAGTTTTTTAAACCTGAGAGATAGGGAAATACACACAAATTAATGCTACTAAAGCTATTTAGAAAAAAAGCATACAAAGTTGAAATAGGTACAGTTAGATAAGAAAGTTGAGAAGAATTTAAACAAAACTAGAGCAGGAAAGTGTATAACAAAAAGTTTCAAATTCACATGAAGCCTCCAAAGAATGCACAAAGAAGAGATTTCTCGTTTGAATGAAGCCATTAAAGACATTATAAAGGTCAGCTTCATGGGATGGTTTCTGAGAAAATAAACTAGAATTTTTGGGTTTCAATTAGCCCCCCGCTAAGCCACGGCTTCAAATGTAAATTATTCTTGAGGCTGGAGCTCTGGCTCCACGGTTACAGGTTACAGCTCTTGCCCAGCATGAGTGAGTACACGGGTTCAAACCCCACCACCCACGTACACAACTAAGTGTCAGAGCAAGAAAGCCATGTGAAAAATGCAATAAAAATTGATTCTCTCTGTTTCTCCCTCACTATCCTTCTCTCTTTAAAAAAATGTAAATTATTCTTAACATCACAGAGACATCCAACATTATTTCATACATTGAAAAAATCTTCTGCACCCTGAAAATATTTTTTATAGAAAACATAAATTAAGAAATACCACATTTCAGAAAAAATGTTACCAATAAATCCTTTTAAGTATTTTGACCAAATATTTTTAATATTGTCTCTGGTTCCACTTCAAGAAGGAAACACAAGGTTCTCATAATCATTGATTCTTCTTTCATTTTTACCTGATATTTTGTTGATACACATCCTTCTTATCTGCAATATAATCAACACTTCCTTCTGGACACACTAACTTTTCTGCATCTATATCGGGAATTTCAAACTCAAATTCATCTTCCATGACCATGATAATCTCCAGTTGATCCGTACTATCTAAGCCCAGGTCTTTTATAAAATGGTAATTTCCCTAGAGCTTTTCTGGTTCAATCTTGTCATATAGTTTCAGAACGTACAGAGCTCAATCTTTGATTCCCTCTAACGTCAAAGGGGGTTCATCACTATACTGGCAGCACAACTGTGTAACTCTCCCGGGAATCTGCATTAGCACCAAACCCAGCTGCGTAATCCCTGGCCCCATCCGGGTGCCGGTGGACCACAAAGTGGTGCTAAGTGGCTGGACCAGGGCCAGCGTGGGGACCCAGGGCAGCGGTGAGAAGGGCCGAGGGCAGGCAGTGGACACAGGCAGAAAGGACACGAACCGCCATGCCTACACCCACCCAGGATGCCTACCTAAGTCATTGATTTGAATCCAGGGGAAATGTAGAAAACTTCTAATCTATTATCTTTTCAAAGTCAACACAATTTAAAAAGAATACCAATCTGCTGTCTTATTGATTTCATCACTTGCTCTCTGATATGACCTTTGCATGTTATTTATCCTCTTCAGTACTTAGTTTTATTATCTATCATCTTAGTGAAATGATTCCTTTGATACTTAATAAGGTTGTTTTGCTTGGACAATCAAATTATAAAATGGGCATGGAAGCACTTTTCACAGTTTGATATGCTATATGTGTATACTAGTTGAATGTCCCTTTTATGAAATGCTTGGAAACAGAATTGTTTCAGCTTTGAGATTTTTTTCAGATGCTGGAATGTTTGCATAATCATAATGAGATATCTTGTGTAGAACTCAAGTGTAAAAGTAAAATTTATCTGTATTTCATATATACTTTTTATGAATAGCCTGAAGATAATTTTACATAATACTTTCAGTGCACTTGAGTTTTGAGTTTGACCTGCCACACGAGGTCAGGTATGGAATTTCATACTTGAAGCACCAGAAAAGTTTTGGATTTTGGAGTACACCAGATTTCAGATTTTAGATAGGGTATGGTTAACCTGTAATATTGGTGTCATATTGTTGGATTATTGGAAAGAATCTGTTGATTAGTCTCTTGGGCCTTCAGAATGAACCCTCTGATTTGAATTTGGAAGAATCCAGTTTTTCCAAGGCACGTGAAGTTTAAACACATATTCTCTGGGTGTGTTAGAATTCGTATCATACCTTATTAAATGTTTCAGATACAATGAGGTGGAATTGTGTTTAGGATACTAACCATATCACCAAAACATTTTTTCTGCTTTATTTATTTATTTTTAAAGAGGGAGAGAGAAAGAGAGAGAGAGAGAATCAATTTTATTTAGTTTTTCATCTGGTTTTCATTGTTTTAACACTTAGTTGTGTATGTGGTGCTGGGGTTTGAATCCAGGTCCTCGCAATGTCAGGTAAGCACTGTAACTGCTGGGCCACTGCTCCAGCTCCAATCTGCTTTATTTTTAAGACACTCTAAAGTGATTAATGTTTCTAAACACACAGTTTAAACTTCTAAATTCTTTCATTAAACACAAAATGCACCTTATTTTCTATTTCGTTCTTGTTTGAAGGTCTTCTAAATTTTTCATTCAAAATCTTAATCCACTTGGAATTAACGTTAGCACAAATATGAGACTAAACATTCCAGATGATTTTTGTTTTGAACAGCTAACACATAACACTATTTTTAAGTAATTCTTACCCTTCCATTTGATATGTGGTTATGCACTCCTTTGCATTTTTGTCTAAAGAGAAGAGAAATGGGAGAGGAATTTTGGATTCTCCTGGAATGCCAGAACTGGATGGTAACTTAAACATTGCTTCCAAGACCATTCTTTTTCTTGAAGAAATTGGGACCCAAAGAAGCTAACTGGCTTGCCAGGATTATTCTACTTAGTAGAATAATGATTCTCAATATAAATTTTCCTAAAGTCCAATCTGTATTGGAGATAGTATTTCTTTTTAACTATTCAGCTTGTGGGACAGCTTGTCAGCTGAAGGCTCAATTCACTAGCCACAGAGAAAGTCAATGGCCTCAGTTGAGGGACTCTGAAAGGATGAGACATTCTGCCCTCACAACTACTCCCATTCTTCATCAAAAACATTCTCAGGTACTAAGTAGCATGTGTCAAATTTTCTGGAAATAAGGGACTCTGAGTCAGGTTTAGAAAGACACTGAATTTAAAATGGGTCCATTACTTATGAAACTTTTAAAGAAATATATTGAATACAAATCCGTGTAGTGGAAGGAATCAAGAGAGTTCACAATGAGTGGGCTTTTATCCGGAAAGAGGGAAGGAAAACCTAAGGTTAACTCCAAAACATGGGCCCCAGATCCTTGAGTGGAGAGTGCACTTTTCATGTCTCCCCTCAAAATATGCTTGTTTTCTGAGTGCTTCCTTGACTCTCTGGAAGAAGGGATTTAAAATAGAGACTTGACCTTATACTGCAGTAGGAACTGGTAAAATGATCTTCATACACTTGCTTCTTTAGAGTCTCATGCTGATAATCAAATCACAAAAATGTAGGGTTGGAAAGGAAGGGTGAATATGGAATGGGAAATGCAGAAAAAAAAATGGGACATGCGAACTATCTGGAAATCTTTCGCTTCCTAGAACGCATGTCAGACTTTCTCCATATTCAAGTAGAAAAGCTGACTGCCTTGTACCACCTGCAAGAGAAGTGGAAGTCTTTCCACAAAGTTCCTCTTGAAACTGGCCCAGAAATTAGAGAAGCTGGAGGAATAGAGCCCTGGAAATTGAAGCCATAAGCCTAGCTACTGTCATTGGCAACAATGCAAACCAGCTGATGCACAAAGATGAATGATCCACAAGAGAACTCCTGATCTATGTTGCCCTTAGAAGAGTAAAACACAGCTATTGTTTCATGTCCGCTTTCCAAAGTTTAGGCAAATTTCTATTGGGAACCCTAAAATGAGACACACAAAGAAAGATTTCCGGGCTATGTAGATGGGATTAGCTAAAATAACACATTATGAATCTCCCAGAGTCCAGCTATTTTCACCTTGGCACCCACATGCACCATTCTAATGCATGTTTCACTTCTAAGGGAAGTAAGGAGCAAAGCCATCCTTCTAGCTATCATGATTCAACTCTCCCACATGCAACTGAATATATACCAAATCTCTCCACACAAGAGGACACAAAGTCCCTGCTATGGTCTGAGCATTTTCATTTCCCCCAAATCTTATGTAGAAATCCTAACCTCTAAGGTGATGGTGTTAGGAGGTGGGAAGTTTAGGAGGTGATTAGGTCATGGAATTATTGCCTTTATAAGGGGGATTAGTGCTCTTCTAAAAGAGGCCCAGGAGGAGATCCCTCATACTTCCATCAATAAGACATAGGGATAAAACACTCAACATGGAAGTTCAAAGGCAGTGAGAACTTAAAAACGTGGGCCTGGTGTTAAGTCATTGTAGGCATGTCCTCAGAAGTGATTAAGGTAGAACTCATGGAATTCCTCCATTAGCTTTCATGTGAGCTTGTTGTTATAAAGCCTTACTCTTCTATGCATAAATCTCTGACTTCCTATCTGGCCATGTGATCTCTTCCTCATGCATGCACTCCCACTAATGTGATGCCCCCTTCCATAAGGCTTTCATAAGAGTGGAGATTATGCTTATGTCATGCCTGTGAACATCCAGAACCATGAGCTAAATAAACCTTTTCTTATAAAGTCATCCACTCTTGGGAATTTTGTTATAGTACTAGAAATCTGAATAATATATACATTTAAATTTCAGTTGACACAATGAGCATATAACTTGGTGATTGTTATCATATCCAGTTTAGAGGTGAGAAAGCTGAGGTTTAGAGGTTAAGTAACTTGCCTCAAATTACACAGTTAACACAGCATAGATATGACAGAAGCACAGTTCTAGTGATCGTGACTCCAGAACACACAGCAAGGGTGTCTCCAGGGGAAAGGGTGGCTTTCTCATATCATACACAAGCCCAGAAGTTGCTATCTGCTGGCCAAGCTCAGCTAAATCTGATGCAGCAAAGAACCAGTGCCATTGTGTGAATATGCCACCAGAGGGCACAGGTTTGGAAGTTTTCTTTTTAAACCTTCTTTTACTGCAGGGACTTTGTGTAGGGGAAACAGCAGGCAATGTGTTGTATTACCAGAATTCAGTATGAACTGAGTTGGTATTAAAGAGACCTCAGCTTACCACTGAATTTCTGTGGGAAACATGCTCCATTTAGATATGTGAGCATTTTGGGCATGTACGCTACTGTCAATGTGTGAAATAGTCCCTCTCCTCTTCAATTTGGGCAGTGGGTGCAAGCAGTTAGAGAGATCCTCTGGGTCCAAGACTGATAATTAGTATTTATCTCCGAATCCCAGTGCTGAGTGTGGTGCTTTCTACACAGAAGGAGCTCAGTCTTTGTTCAGTTGAGAAGAAATAATGGCACAGCACATTCACCCTCTCTCTACCCAATGCCTTGTCAAAATATCCCGGTGGCTTCCCAGTCCCCTCAGGTTAAAGTCTGAACTATTTATCCTGGTTTCAAAGTACTACCATAGACTTCATCTAAGCCTCCAATGTCTCCCCTGCTGCTTGCCTGACTTAAAATATATGTCTGTAATATAGTCCTGAAGCTGGAAATGTCTGGAATAAGATACTTCATATCATGTCCTGCATGTGGTCAATTAGCAGTGGGAGTTTCTATTACTACTGCTCTCACTATGGGTGGCAAAGGAAAAGCTGAATTCAGTTCTTTTTACTGAATCCAGTGCTCTTTTCTCCTGCTGCTTCACTGCATGTTCAAGCACATAATAATCCAGGATAGTGGAATTTTAATTCTACCTTCCTGGCTCCCTTCCGCATCTTTTTTTGGAGTCCTCTGGGCAAGAGAGAGTACATGGGATTTCAGTGACCAGAGAACAGGACAAGTTTTCACCCAGATATACATACATGTGTGCAGTATTAGTAGATTAGAGTTATGTTAGTCATCTTTTTGTGACCAAAATACTTGACAAAATGACAGAAATAATTTAAAGGAGAAAAGCTTTATGTTTGGGGTCATGAATTCAGAGATTCAGTCCATTGTTTACCTGCTCCATTTCTCTAGGTCTGTGTGGGGCACAGCATCATGGTAGAAGGGTGTGGTGAAGAAAATTTTCTTAGCTCATGGCACAGAAGAAGGAGAGAAGGAAGGGCTATGGACAAGTTATAGCCCTCAAAGTACTATAAATCCCTAGTACTTTATCTCCTCCTACCATGCCCTACCTGCATACAGTTTCCACTGTCTCCCAGTAGTCCTTTCCAATTATTAATCCACTAAATAGATTAATCCATTAATGAAGTTAGACCTCCCATGATCAATTTTTTTCCCCAAACTCTCTTCTCTCGATATTGCTGTATTGGGGATGAGCTTTGGAGGGACATTCCAGACCCAAACTGTAAGAGGTTAGAAGTTACCTTTGATAGCACCTCCTCAGCAAATGAACATATTATTTATATAGCATCCATCAGAATGGTTTACCCAGCCTTTGCCTCTTTGTACCTTTCTTTTCAAAGGCTTCCAATCTTGGCCTTGATGACAAGAACTGTCTTTCTTCTACTGAGTTTCGGCGCTATTACCCATGGTTGTCATTCTTTCTGCTAAAAAGGCACTTTTCCAAGCAAGTATCTGGACTCTATTTGCTTTGACAACTCTTCTTATTTTTTGATTTAGATGAAAGATCTAACAGCCAAAGCAATCACCCAAAGTTCAAATCTTATCATTTTTTTTTGCTTTTTTTTCTTTTGGCCTTGGTTTTGTACATCAGCTTTGAAAATATCATCCCAGGGTTCATGTCAGGGTTAATATGTAACTAACAGTGCTCTAGTTTTGCAATAGAGGACATGTTATAAAGATGGAAAGACATTTCTTTCTAAGAGGTGCAAGTGACTTCTTGGGTATGTGCTGTAAGTATTTATTTTCTCTTTGGGGAATTTTATCATCTCTGTCAGCAAGTCAGAGTCCCAAATAACTGTAGCTCCAACTTCCTAGATCCAGGGACCAAGGTCTGAGTGCGGTCATCTGATCATTGACCTTCTAATCAGTCTTGGTCTTTAACAAAAAGAGGAATCTTGTGACAATATGGAGATTGGATAGAGTAATGAAAGGGGAAATTTGGGATGGAGGAAATAGGAGGCAGTGTGACCTGCTAGGAGCTGACGCAGTGATTCTGGCCATGAACTGAGGCAATGGAAATAGATTGATGAACAGAAAGAAGTTGGGAGAGGTATTCAGGCAGTGTTCATAGGGCATCATGACTCATTACAAGTGGAGAAGGAGAATGAAGGAAACTCTTAGGATGACTCCCAGGTTTTGGGCATGGGGTTTCTCCACAGACTGATGGAATGATGATGAAGGAAATGACTTGAAGGGTAAGGAGATGACATGGAAACTTTGGAAACTTTGAGTTTTTCCAATTGAGACCAGGTTATGAGTGGACCATCCTGATGGATGTGTCCAATATGCAGATGAATGGATGGTTAAGAATTCAGGAGAATAATGTGGACTAGAGAGAAAATGTTTTGTGAGGCAACAATTGAGTGCCTAAGACCAAATCACTCAGGAAGAAGAGGGGATATTGTAAAAGGATCCTTGTCCTGACTCCAAGGATCTCTTCTTTTTAGTGACTTATGCATTGTAATTAGTTCCACAGCTGACTCACTCTGTTTCCTTGAACTTTTCCAGGCTCAGAGAATTGTACGTCATAGCATTCTGCTTTCCCATCAAATACTTAGAAAATAACATGAGCATGAGAATGATATTGTTAATATGACTTGCCAATTAGAAATGACACTTTAGATGATACCAATGGTAAAAGAGATCTAAAATGCAGAAAGTTATACTTTCATTTTCTTGTTGTTTGAAAATACTTCTGTGGCTTCCATGTATTTCCTAAATGTGCAAATTTCAGTTCATGACTTTCTTTGTACATGGTTCCATAAATCACTACTCTTACATTCCAATTAATCATGTCATATAAATTACTCTCGTTTTATAGCTTAACTAAAGAAACAACAGGTGTTCTCTCATGTCATTTCACAAGTGTTAACCTAAAAATGCTAAATTAAAACACATGAACATAATTCAAAATTCTAAACAATACATAATAACATAAGCAGAAGGAATGCTAGTTACACCTAAGAATTCTTCTCTCTCCATATGGTTGCCTCTAGTTCAAACAAAAAGTTATTTGATTTTCGTCAATTTAACTTATTCAGAGTATTTTTGTATATTGTTGCTACATCTTAATGAGAGTACGTGACATTATTTCTGTGTTCCTGGCAAGACATTTCTCCTGCTCCCTGCCCTGTTGTTTTATCAATCAAGATGGATGATTTTTGTGTCTCTGGATCAGAGAGTATTTAATCTAGCTGAGCTTTCCCAATGGTTGTCTTACTTCATCTTTTATAGATTACCTTCCTTCCAGAATGTCACTGTTCTTCTATTTGATTCTCTTGGTACTTGGGCTTCATGCTACAATCCATTGTGCATCACCTAACAGCTCTGAAGGCAAAGTAACTACCTGCCATTTGCCCCAACAAAATGCCACTCTTTCTAAGATGTCATCTATCAATGCTGACTTTGCATTCAACCTGTACCGGAGGCTAACTGTGGAGACCCCAGATCGGAACATCTTCTTTTCCCCTGTGAGCATTTCTGCAGCTTTGGCCATGCTTTCATTTGGGGCCGGCTCCAGCACCCAAACTCAGATCCTGGAGGTCTTAGGGTTCAACCTCGCAGACATTCCAGTGGCAGAGATACAGCAGGG
>PVKS010053932.1:0-10238 GCA_004027875.1 Aplodontia rufa
TTTTCAGATATTCTGCAGGCATGGAGAGAAGGGTACAATGCCTCCTAGTTTTCCATACAACTTCCCAGCAGGGGTTGTTGTGAGTCCACTGCCACTTACTTCAAGGAGTGTCAGGAGGAAATGCTTTTTATCTGTGGTTTTTGTTGATGCCTATAAGAAGGATTAGGGTTGGACAATAACCGAAGGGGGAGAAAATCTACAAGGGAATATTGGGCAGACAAAAGAGAGAAATCAAAACTTGTTAAGAAAGCTAGAGAATTTACAAAAATTTTCTATTGCAAGAAACCATCAAGCCTGGTGTGGTGGCATACATCTGTAATCCAGTGACTTGGGAGACTGAGGTAGGAGGATTGCAAGTTCAAAGCCAACCTCAGTAACTTAGCAAGGTCCTAAGGAGACCTTTTCTCAAAATAAAGAATAAAAAAGAGCTAGGGATGTGGCTTAGTGGTTACGTGCCCCTGGGTTCAATCCTCTGTACATTATATATAGTGAAATATATGTATATTTCATATCTTGCTGAAGCCTGAATTTGAAAGTTGAGAAGCACAAATGTTATAAGTGTATTAAGATTCTGATGTATTTGATAGAAATCAGCTTGGTAATATCTGTAGTGGGAAGTTTTCATGCTCAGGATCTCAGGATTAATGGGAAGTTTTTTGTGAGATGTCACTTTTTTTTTGAGAGAGAGAGAGAGAAGGACAGTGAGAGAGAGAGACAGAGAGAATCAATTTTTATTGAGTTCTTCACATGGCTTTTGTTGCTCTGACACTTAGTTGTATATGTGGGTGCTGGGGCTTGAACCCATGTACTTGCGCATTCTGGGCAAGCACCACAACCACTGAGCCACCACTCCAGCTCTAGTGGGAAGTTTTAATAAGGGAACATCTGCAGATATCCAGGATACTGTCTATTTTATAACATTGAGATCAGCATTAAAAGCAAAAAAGAAAAAGAAAAAGGAGCTATTACATAAGCATTTCATTTAGCATTTGATATTGCAAAGCTTTCCTTTCTAACTTGTGTATCCTGAGCTGTAGGATACATTTGGCATATCATGTTGGTTTTATATAGAAAAGGTTATGGCTTTTTTAAAAGGTCAACTTATTCTTTCACGCATAGTTATCTTGAGGAGCTGGGTTTACTTGGAGTAGAGTCACAATACCAGTGTGTTCCCTACTGTGTGAAGAAAAATAACATAAGCACAAGTCTACATTAATCTCTGATCTCCCCGAAGGATGGTGGTACCTACCATTTGCTCTGACAGCCTCTGGTAACAGGGGCTGTGGAGGAGGAAGCACTCTAGTCTTCCTGGATGAATGTGAACACTCTAGAGAGGTGTAAGGATTTTGACTGAGACCTAAAGGATGAGCAAAAGGTTGCTGAGAGTTTGAAACAGATGTGAGAGGAAATGGGTTATGCCTAAGAACCTACATGTTCTGTTCCTATCTTTGTTTCTCATACTTCACTCTTTACTCAGTAGCCCAATGCTCCTAATAAATCATAAAATCTGCCTGGGTCATTCCTCTGAGTGGTATACTCATGCGCTTTCTCTCTTTTTCTTGAGGTTTTGGTGTTGAACCCAGGGCCTTGCACAAACTAGGAAGTGCTCTACTGCTGTGCTACATTCTCAGCTCATGGTCCTTTTGATTTTGTAATGCATCTTATCTGTCCTGGTCTACTCTCACCTGTCCACTACTTTTTCGACACACCGATCCTTCTGTTCCTTGAAACTTTAACGTCCTTCATCCTCAGAGTCTGCTTACTTTTCCCCTCTCCTAGACAGTCTTCCTTCAGATTTTCAAAAGTTGACAGCTTATCATTCAGGTCTTTCCTTACTACCTTCCATGTTACTTCCATTCATTTTTTTCTAATTTACTTTATTTGTAATATATATCCCTCCCTGAATTATGAATTTTGCTACTTATTCTCTCACTAAAGAAACTTGAAGCCCCATGAATAATAGGGAAATCTTCTAGCTTTAGCAAATTTGCTGTTGAAACAATCACCACAGGTGATAGACACTGCAAAAATGCTTATTGAGCGGATGAGGAAGAACAAAGAGATGAATATTTCTGTAGGGATGAAAAATAGTGGAAGTGTCAGAAAATATTTGAGAGATTGAGAGATGAGTTAATAAGGGATGTGTACTGTACTGAATAATCTTGAGAAAGGGGTAACCTTCATAATCACGATTTACAACATATTCTTTAGCTTTTGTGTGGAGGGGTAGATTAAGGAACAAGGCTGGAAGTGAGAACAGGAGTTAGATGTATGTTCCAATGCCCTTTGGAGCAGGGTGATGGCAGGAGACTTGTGTGGAGGTAAGTTATATGACTTGTGAAGTCATACTACAAGGGTTTGAATAATGACTTCAGAATTTTTCATCTGTGAAGTCTTGGCAAATTGCTGATGCTCTCCAAGAAGGTTATGAAAATATGACTTTCATATCCTTGACTTCAGGGAGTGAAGTCCGCTGCTGTGCTCTGCAATCCTTTACTGCCTTCCTCTGAAGCCACATTTCCACAGGCTGCTGCTGGCTGTGGGCTAAGCATGCTTGGGGTACCAAGGAAGGCTCTTCCTGAGATGAGGGGGCCCTCTGAACAGTGAGTTTACACTGAGGACTCCCCATCTTCTTTTTTAAAACTTACTTAGGATGGCACTGCAGACTAAGAACTTCCCACCCAGTTTTCCTTTGTTTCCTCTCTCTCCTTCCCAAAAGTTAGAACTGCATCTTGGTCTAGTGCTTGTTCCAGCTTACTCTGTAACTCTCATTCTCTTTTCCTATGGCTGGTGTTTTCCCATTAAATCTTTTATTAACCCTGAGTTGATATCTACTTCTGGAGACTTGAATCAACACATTTTTAAAATCTTAATATCCCCATTTATGAAACAGGAACAATTAACATCCATACCACCATCACCCTGCGGATTCAATGAGATAATATTTTGCAATAATTGCATATTTTATTGACTTAGAACTCAGTAAACACTGCTGTTTTTGTTTTTAAAATTTGAAAGATAATCAAAGAAAGAATAGATGGAATGTTAACATTGCCTGGAAGTTTGCAGTGAAGCAGAAGGAAGAATGTTTCTGCTCACTCACCCTCAAGTAACTGAAGCAAAAGTGCTACATTCTGCACAAGGATTGTATGAAAAGAAATATGTTTGCAGGAAAAGGGAAGGGGAATGGATTTTGTTTGGACCAATTACTCTTGAGGCTCCTCTAGCATGTAAATACCCAGTAAGCTACTTGATCCATAGATATGAATCTCTGGGAAATTTTGGACTTCTGATCTTGATTTAAGTGTCACCAACATATAATTGACAATATATGCCATGGGAATGGATGAGAATGCAAAAAAGAACCAGAGGGCAGAGGAGAGCCCTGCAGGGGACAAAGATTTTTAAAGTAAATAAAATTGAGGAAGTGTCAGCAAGGAGAGAGGACAGAAAACAGGTTTCAGAAAAATTTTGGAAAGCTCTAATTAAGTTCAAAACCAGAAATGTGGATCAATGCAGTAAGAAAACTCAGGAAACACCATTAATTTTTTAAAAATTTGACAATATAAGGAAATCACAAAAAATTTGGAAACCTGGGAAAAATAATTTGTTATCATCTTATATTATAAACCTAAGTACTGTGTAAGGAGATAGATGAAGTAAGTATAAATGTCAAACCAAGGAAAATTTAGATTGTTAATCTGCACAGTTTTGGTTGGAGATTAGCAGAATTGTTAAGTTTTGAAGTCTTAATAATTTACTATATGTTATTTGTAAAAATACACTCAGATTCAACTATATAAACATTTCAAACACTTGTAAAATTCATGAAATCCAAGCAAAATGAAAATCAACTAATTTTGCAATATATCAACATTTATGTAAAATGAGAGACAAAGGATTTACATCAACTTATCCTACAAAATGTTAAAAGTTCAATAAGTAAATTGGCAAAAGAGAAAGAAATAATTCATAAAAGTAATACAGTTATAAATAAACATATGGAAAATTTCCACCTCATTAGCTATGAGACATATGGAAGAGTGTTCAACCTCTTATTCAAATATAGAAGTTAAAAACAAATATATGGAGGTCTAGTTTTATGCCAATAAAAAAATAAAATAACTTTGAGAATTATTTTATATTAATTTGGATATTTCATTTCTAATGTTTTGTCAATCATTAAATTTATTTATTATTTTGACAATTATCCATTAAATGTCTGTTGTCTAGACATACTACTCTAAGGCACTATTGATAAGTCATAAATAAGATAGATAAGGTCTTCTATGATGTTATTCACTAGAATGATTGCTCCTTTTTCTCTCATTAGTATTGCCTTAAAAATAAAAGTTTAGTCATTCAGTTAATTAGTATAGCTGCTATGGAAATCAGTATGGAGGTTCCTAAAAATAGAACTACCATGTGATCCTGCTATATCAAGCCTTGGTATTTATCCAAAATAATTAAAGTTAGATACTTCAGGGATACACGAATACCCATGTTTATTGCAACACAATTCACATTAGCTAAGTTGTCCTACATGTCCATCAGTTGATGGGTGGAGAAAAAAATGTGATAGATATACACAACAGAGTTTTATTCAACCATAAAGAAAAATGAAATTATTTAATTTGCAGGAAAATGGATATATCTGGAGAAATGATTTTGAGGGAAATAGGCCAAGCTCAGAGATAAAAGTATGTTTTCCCTCATGTTTGAAAGTAAGAGGAGGGGGAAAAAAGGATGCCATGAAAGAAATGATAGTGAGGCGAGGAGAGGAAGGAGAGCAGGGGAGGGACAGTATTGGGTAGTATCAGGGAGTGACATTGATCAAATTGTGTTTTTATATATGGGTGAACATGCCACAGTGAAATGCACCTTCTGTATATTTGAGTTGCACCAAGAAGTTTAGTCGTACTTTATTTTTTGCTTATGGTAGTGATATTCTGAGTCTATTGACTTCATCTTACTTCAGTCTGTTCTTTTCCTTGTTACTGGAGTGACTTTTTAAATTAAGTTCTTGTAAACTACATATTTACCAGAGTATATAATGCATGAAGCTTAGAATTGTGATTTAATTTACTTTTATGTGATTAATATAGTAGAAAATCTTCTTATAAGATTATGAGCCATTTACACTTTCTTCCCTATGAAATCCTGTTCAATATCTTCCCCCACTTTCCTACACTAATTTAATTATCTTTTTCGTAGTGATTTGAAAATCTTTGCTTTTTGCATAATAATTCTTTAATATCTGTGTTTGTATATATATACATATATTTGTTTACATATATATACATATTTTCTACCTTATTAACAGTAGTTTTTAATTTTAATGTGGATAAATTTATCAATCTTTTCTTTGTGGTTTATAGTGTTTTACTTTTTATGAAATATTTTCCTATCACACATTCATAAAGATGTTCTCCTATATATGGTTTCCTAAATATTTTATGAGTTTTCACATTTATTTTTAATCTTTTAGGATTTGATTTTGATATACAGTGTGAAGTGAAGATTAATTTTCCTTTTTTGTGTGGATAAGCAATTGTTCTAGCACCATTTATTAAATAGTCTATTCTTTTCCTGCAGCTCTGCAATATGATCTCTGTGATAGACCAGTTTCCATGTATGTGCGGATCTATTTTGGGATTCTTTATTCCACTGGTCTAATTCTCCATCCTTTATAAAGCACCACACTTATTTAATACATACGTGCATATGTATATATTTATAGAATATATACATGAGTTGCATGCGTATTTCCCATATACTGGGGAAAATCCATCAACCTTGTTTCTTAGATAGGACTATCTTATATCATGTGGCTCCTTGCTCTCTGATATGAATTTTAGAATCAGCTTGCCAAATTCCATGAAAAAAAAAATCCTGTTGGGATTCTGATTGAAAGTGCATTGAATCTATAGATCAACTTGAGGGAATTGATATCTTTATGATTTTGAGTGTTTTTATCCAGGAGGTTTATTACTCCATTTGTTTGAGTTGTCTTTGATAGCTTTTAACAAAGTTTTATAGTTCTATCTATAAAGTTTCTGCACATATTTTGTTAGATTTATTCCTAGATACCTTCTATTTTGTTGCTACAATAAATGGTTATATTTTAAAGCTGTCTTTCAAACTGTTGTTGATATTCAGAAGTGCAATTGATTTTGTGTATTGATTTTACATTTAGCAACATTGTTAAAGTCTTTTAGTTTTCCCTACAAATTTGTCAATTCCTTTTAAGTTTTGTTTAGAGCCAATTATAGCATTTGCAAATACTGGCAATTTGGATCATTCATTTCTCATCCTTATAACTTTCATTTGCTTACTCCTAACCCTGCACTGCAGAATTTCTAATATCATGATACGTAGAATTAGAGTAGATCTGAATCTGATTTTATAGTATAGGGATTATTTTCAGCATTTTGCCATTATGCGTGATGTTTGAGGCACACTTTTGACAGCAATGACGGATAAAGTTAAAGAAGTTTACTTCTAGCTTTGTCTTCTGTATTTTGAAAGAATAATGGCTTTTTAAAAATAATTTTCTCATATACCAAGATGATCATATTATTTTTCATCTTTAATCCATTATATGTTGTACCATAATATTGAATTTCTAATATTAGACTAACTTACCATCCTGAGATAAACCAATTTTTTTCATGATTATTTTTTAAACATGATTTGATTTAGTTTACTACATGAAATACTTTTGTGCATTTCTGTTCATTATGAAATTCTTTCTTTCTTTTTTTTTTTTTTTGGTTCTGCCTTATTTAGATTTCTGTACTAAGGTTATACCAGGCTCTTTCAGTAAGATCAGGAGCGCCCCCTTTTTTTTGAGTCTTTGGAATCTTTGTGTAAGATTAGAATATCTGTCTGAATGTTTGGTAGAAGTCACCTGAATGTCTATTTGAATTTTAGCTGGTTCAATATATTTACTGGTTATAGGACTCTTAAGATGATCTCTTTTATCTAGAATGAGTTTTGGTAAGTTATGGTTTTTAGGAATTGTTCATATTACCTGTGTTTATAAAATAATTGTTCATGTTCTCTTGTTACCTGTTCAGTCTGTGCTAAATTTGGGTATATCTCCCTTTTCATTCTTAACATTTTTGTTTTTTTTCTCTTACATGTTCTTATTTTTTTCTTATTAAGCTTGCTTCCCTCTTTTATTAATCTTTTCTGAAAACCAACATTTTGCCTTGGTGATTTCTTTATTCCACGTTTGGTTGCTAGTTCATTACTTTCTGCTCTTCTTTTGTTTCTTTCTGTCTGCTTTCTTGGGCTTCATTCAGATGCTATTTTTCCAATGTCTTACTTAGAGCATTTGCTTTGACATTTTTTCCTAAAGTGATTAAGATTCTATTTCTCTCTAATCACTACTTTAGTTTTAATCCAACAAGTTGCAATATGTCATATTTTTGTTATTGTTCAAATATAAGTTTTTCAGATTTCCATGGTGATTTCTTTTTTGACCTATGAGTCATGTAGAGGGTTGCTTTAAAATTTCCATGACTCTGTAGGATTTTCCAACTATATTTTTATAATTATCTTTCAAACTTGCTGCATCGTGTTCTGCAAAGATAGTCTGTTTGACACAAATCTCTGAATTTTATTGAGGCAATATTTACAACCTAGTATTTACTCGAATCTTTGTAAATATTTTTCCAAGTGTGAAAAACTCTGAAGGATCTAATTGTTGGTTGTGATGTTCAGTGAATGTCTATTAAATCAAATTCTTTTACCTTGTACTTCACGTCTTCTATACCATTACTGACTTTTGTCTTCTTTTTTCCCCCCAATAACTTAGAGAGATTTTAAATTGTCCCACTGTACTTGGATATGTCACTGGTTCTAGGGACAGTTAAGGAAAATGCATCATAGACCTGTAGCATCTTATAGAGCCAGCCAGCAGGGAAATGCTGAAAATACAAGATGGGGCTTGTGGAGAGGACACAGGGGGCTGTCTGATCAAGAAGGGCTGTTGGAACAGAAAACCGCAGAATGGGTGCCTTCAACAATAAACATTAATTTCCACAGTTTTGAAGGCTAAAAGGCTCCAAAACGGTCGGTGTCTGAGAGGGTGGCTGAGTGGTTTATAGACCACTGCCTTTTCTCTGTGTCCTTTGGTAAAAGAGTGACAGCTCTCTGATGTGCAGTCTTATTCATGAGGTCATAACTACCTCCCAAAGATCTCATCTCCCATTACTATCATGTTGCGTCAGGACTTCTTAGGTTGATAAATAAAACTGGGGAAGGGAAGGAAGTGCTGATGCAGGTCTAATGAATCAGACATCACAAAAGGGGACTTCTGAGTAGACAGGATGTATGCGAACATTCGGGGAGGGGTGTTCTGGGCAGATGAAACAGAAAATGCAAAGCTTAGAGGCAAGAGCATGCTTAGGTAGTCAAAGACTAGCAAGTAGTGAGTGGTGGAAGTGAATTCAGGATAGGAAAGTTGTGAAAACAGGAGAATAATTGAAGTCAGCAAGATTGGAGAACTGAGGACTGGGCCCAGGGTACCACATCCCCACCTCCTTTTAATGTTTTTTATTTTGAGACCTGGTTTCACTAAGTTGTTGAGAGTCTCACCAAGTTGCAGAGGCTGGCCTTGAACTTGAGTTCCTCCTGCCTCAGCCTCCTGAGTTGCTATAATTACAGGTGTACACCACTGTGCCTTATAGTGTGAGCTTTTTCTATAGAGCAATGGTTATCAGTTGGGACAATTTCCTCCTCAGGGGACCTTTGGTAATGACTCGATACTTTTGATGGCACGATTGAGGGTGGGGGTGCTCCTGGCAATTAGGTGAGTGGGGATAGGAATGCTGCTAACCATCTTGGATTGTGCACGATAGCCTTCACTGATACAGGCAGACCATTCTCCCTTTCTCATTAAAACTCAGCTTTTGAAACTCTTGTCCTTCATCTCCGGCAACCACGTTCTGTTTGTGCTGTAGTTCTCTAACATCTCTTCAAGTGGTTACCAATTGGTTCTAGACACTTTTAGCTCTTGTTCACTGTTAGTCTTTCCAGTAGTTTTCAGCTTATTTCTCATTGATTTCAGTATCCACAGAGAAAACCCTTCCTACATTCTTGGTCTTTCATTTCCTTAAACTTCTTCCCTTCAGGAAATTTGCTATCTGACTCAGTGTTTCTGGTTTTCTCCTGCACGGACTCTGTTATTACTAGGATTAGAGGTCCTCCATAAAATCTTTTGAGTAGGTCACTTTCTAACCACCGCCTTCTGTCTTCCCCAGCTATTTACTAATCGGATTCCAATCATGTGACACAGTGGGTAGGTGCCTAAAACTCATTGTGTTTATTGTATTTTATTGGTCTCTCCCCCACTTTCCCTAGCTGGTCAAATCATTACCATCCCTCTGTGGCAAACAGTTTTGTCTTCTTCATTTCTATTTTAATTCATTTCATGCATCCAAGCCCTGGTTAAATTCAGCTCTCGTACTACTTTTTCCCAGTCCTTTTGAAGTTGAACGGTCTAATTTAAAGTTTGAGACCACTAATCTCAAGTTTATTAATGCTTCCGGCACTCATATTTTCCTATTGCATTCACTCTGTAACTCTTCTAGCAATTATTTCATACTTTTCCAGACTCCCCAACCCCCACCTTACTCTTAGTAATAGTTTCACTTCCTGCTTTGTGGACAAAGTGGTTCTCAGAACAGACTTTCTCTTGGCTCCTTGTACCACATCCACCACCACCACCACCATCTGCCCTCATGGAGTTGACGTTCTCCCTGGTACTAGAGTGGAATGCTCTGAACCCCTCAATCTAAGCTCAACCCCTCAGTTTGGAACTAAATCCCATATATTTTTGTTTTGAATTTTTAAAAAATATTTTCTTTTGTAAGAGAGAGTTTTCTGTTTGAGTATTTAAACACCTTTATTTTTTTCCTTAAAGATTTATGGGACTTACTTGACTTGTGGTTATATCTTTCTTTTTTTTTTATTAGAAGTATATAGAGATTCAGGATACAGTTGAGGGGAAAACATTATGAAAACAGTAGCAATCAATGTATATAAACTTTGTTATCCAGGGGTAATGCCAAAGCATAGATAAACCACCTTGGGTTTCACCTGTTGCAGTTTCCCCCAGAAGAACTCATGCATTAAATGGGTAGTTCGTGGAGGAATGACATCGGTTTCTGGGATGGTTCCCCCATCTTCCCAATCACCAGACTCCTATGAGTTCTTCATACACCCTCCCC
>PVKS010053933.1:0-10275 GCA_004027875.1 Aplodontia rufa
GAGATTATCTAAATTTTTTATTAAAGTAACACAGCATCTAGATATCTTGGGACTGGCAGTTCTTTTGCTATCCTAAATAAACCAATATTGGATTAATAAGTAATTCTGTTAATACAAAACTAAAGTTGCAAATTCATGGAAGAAAACGATTTCCTTGACTAATAAAAAAAAAGCTTTTTAAAGAAAAAATATTCTAAGAAATAGGACTTTGAGATAGAACGAAGTCATTGTATGGTGCTACATCTCACAATGAATTTAAAATTTTGAAATGCAACTGTTAGTACTTAGAAGAAAAAAAAAACTCAAACACCAAAGAGGTTTCTAACAAAAAGCAATATGATCGTAACCAAGAAATGTTGCTTTAGAGACTTCTAATAATATTCAGCATAATGAAAAAATTAACCATAAGAAGAAAACAATTGTGCTTCATTGGGTTAAAAACTCATGTAACTGATTAAGAATTGGAAGAGTGGCATGAAACAAAAATAGAAAAAAAGATCAATGAGCTTAACATAGGATGATTGTTAGGGATTTATATTTCACATCCTCTTATTATCAACTTGGTGCATAAGTGCCTCATGATGATACACTAAATAATTATGAAAGTAATTTTGGTCCTCCAAAGGGGGACATGAAAAAGGTAGAAATGGATTTAAAAACTAAAAGGAAAAACCAAAGCCAAATATTGAAAAATGCAATTTACATGGTTGAAAATCCTCAATAATATATTGGAATCATGCCTAGATCAAATTAATGAAAATTGAAAAATTAGAGTGGAGTTCAATGTAAGCATACTAACTACTCAAAATCTATAAGGATATTTATAAATTGTCTTTATATTCATAATTAATTGCAATATCCAGAATATTTACACATTTTATACACATTTTATATTATTTTGTTAAAATCGTGTAAGGTTGTTCAAAAAATAATAATAAAAAAAGAACTATAGATTAAAATATGGATGTTATAAACATGTCACCAAAAGTAGAATTTAAAAAATGTAGAATCCCTGTCCTCCAATATGTTATCGAAGTTAAAAAAAATTATTCCCTATATATCTACTGCTCAGAAAAGTAGTCAGTAGTCATGTGTCTACTAAGTCCTTGGTAAGTGGCTTGAGAAATGGAGATGTGTTGGGGCTATAAAAAGTATACTGGATTTCTAAGATATTGTGCAAAAAATAATATAAAATAATTTATTTGCAATACTGTACATTAATTTTATATTGAAATTGGTATATTTTGAATTTCTAGTACCAGATAAAATACATTAAGATGAATTTCACCAGTTTCAATTTTACCATATGATCCAGCAATTGTGGTCATAAAGATTTATCCAACTGAATTGAAACTTACATAAATACTGATTACTTTTAATAGGCTTATGGATAAACAAATTGTGGTACATCCATACAACAGAAAAATGTTCATGGATTTAAAAAATAAAATATCAATTCATGCAATAACGTGGATGCTCGTTGATTATATATTACTAAAAGACAGCAGAGTCTGAAATGGCCTTATATTGTTTGATTCAAACTGTATCACTTTCTGGAAAAGGAAAATCAATAGAGAAAATAAAAATATTGGTGACTGCCAGGAGTTTGAGGGATGAGTTATATAAAGAAAGCATTTTCCTTCTACAAATATAAACCTATTCTGCCTGATATTGTAATATTTGTGTCTGTGTGAGTGTGTATGTGTGTGTGTTTATCCATAGATAACTTTATGGTACACAGAGTGAATTTTCATGTGAGAAAAAATTTAATAAATCACTTAGGAAGTCTAGGCAGTATAAAATGCAGTCTGATGAAAATATATTAAATGTATTACACATGCGTGGAATGGTCTCATCCCTGGGGACTGTAGTAAGAAGTACTGACAAAATAACTTACAACTAATTCTGTCAAATAAAAATGGAAAACAAATCAACAGAAATAAAAACCACGGCCCATAAGCATTGTACTCTTGTGCAATCAATACAATTGATTTCTTTGGATTAACATGTCTGTCATTTGGGTGTATATTAATCAGCTTTATATTACTGTGAGCAAAATACCTGATAGAAGCAACTTAGAGAAGAAGAAATTTATCTTGGCTTATGATTTCAGAAGATTCCTTCCATGGTTGGCAGGCTCTAATGAAAAAGCATCTTGGAAGAAGAAAGTGTCAGAGGAAAACTTCTCAGTTCATGGCATCCAGTAAGCAGAAAAAGATGCTAGAGAGAGAAAAACAAGCACAAGGGGCCAGAGTGAAGACAAACTTTTCCAGAACACACCCCACCCCCAGACACCTACTTCCTCCAACCAGGTCCCACTTCTCAGTAGTCCATTCTGCTATCTATGGCACAATCTACTGATCACACCAGAAACCTCACGATGTAATCACTTCCCAAAAATCCCACCTCTGAGAACATGCAACTTTGGAGAACATGCCAGATCCAAGCCATAACAGGAAGTATATAATAAGCAAGAGGAGGAAGCTCAAATGAACCACGCAATACCTAATTTGGAGTCAACCTATATATTAATATTATACAGTTAATTCTTAGAGAAGTGGCTAATTATATGACTGGAACAAGAAATAAAAAGGTAAAACAAACCTTTTCTTGTCCCAAAAAGTAACAAATAAACCCATATTTTTTTGGTATATTTTAAAAGGACACAGAAGCCAACTAAAATATATCCCAAAGGCCAAATTATAGATAATGTGAATACCAAAATAAATAAAATAGTATCAGATTATAACCCAAAATATAAAACCAATATGCATAATTCCATTCAATATAACAAAATGATTGAGTAAGTCATTTGTAAAGAGACAAACCACCATGCAAAAGAATTCCACTTAGTTTACATAGGTACTTAAAGGAAGGGGAGCACCTCTCTGTTCAGTGTGGGCAGTACATAAATAACCAAAAAGCTATTTATATTACATTGATTTCCTTTATTCTTCAGGATCATATAGATAGTGTTGTTTTGAAATAGCTTTATAAGATTTAAGCATTCTTTTTTTAAGAGAGAGAATGAGATAGAATGATTTTTAGGGATTTATATTTCACCTCCTTTTCATTTAGTTTTTGTTTTTCTGACACTTAGTTGTGTATGTGGTGCTGGGGTTTAAACCTTGGTCCTCACACATACCAGACATACTCTCTTCCACTGAGCCACTTCTCCAGACCCAAGATTGAAGCATTATTTTGTTGATGAATCACAACAGCTGGATAGATAAAAGGTGAACTCTGTTATTTGCAACTCTAAAAGGGAGAATTGAAATGAAAGGGAATTGACAAGTCTCTAGACAGGTCTTCAGAAGTACGTCATAACACAAGAAGAAAAAAACTGTGATAAATCAATAGATAGATGTGAATTAATAGAAAAATATTATGTTATTATTATGATAACTTAAGTCATGATAATACTAGACATGATTCCAGTACTCCTAGGGACGGACCTGCATTTTGAAGTAGTTCTATAGGCTGGCTATAATGCCCCTCCCCTGCTTCAGTCCAGGAGTGGACCTGCCTTCCCATAGATTCAGCAGGACACATGCTTAACCAAGCATCCCAGAGAGAGGCCTGCTGATCTTGGTCCAATTCTGAGTCTTGAAGGGGCCTGTAACTCCAGATAGAGGCATAGTCCAGGACAGTCCTGCCCATATAGGTACCAGAAGAAGAATACATTCGTCTTTGCTATCCTGCAGACCTCAGTCATGGCTCTGAACCCTGAATCAGCATTGTGAATTGATTTCAGCATGCTCAGTCATGTTCTATGGATAGTGCTGCCTTCCCAGGGACACATTCACCCAATGACAGGCCGAATATGACACAGAAAACCACTGGGAGCTACACTTATCAATGTACCTGCTAATAGGGCAAACCTGTGCACACCTAACTGCAGAAACTGAATCTGTCCCTTATGCCAGCACCAATTCTATTTGCCAAGATTCTAAATGTGATCTTATCTGACCAGAGACCAGACAGGAAGTACAGTTACCAAAACCTCTAGCAAACATCCAACATATCTGGTTCCCACTGTGCACTCAGCAGTACCTCTGTGGCTTGGCTTCCTCTCCATTGAAATTCATTCCAGAGGCAATCCTATTGGTTTAGGAGCCCAACAGAAGTTCTTCTCTTACTCGAATAGGTCTGTAAAGACAGAAAGAGATATTTGCTCCTTTAAATTCTCACCAACAAAAGACAGAACAGATCAAAAAGAATCAAATAAATGCAATATTATCCAAAAAATGAATAGGTATCAAGTAGTGAACCCCAAGAATTGGAAATCTACAATTTCCAGAAATATAAATCAAAATAATCATCTTTAAAGAAATCCAGAGAGACTTGAGAGAAGACAAATAAACAATGTGAAATCAGAAAGACAAAGCACAAACAAAATGACAAGTTTAATAAAGACATAGAAGACAAAAACCAAAGAATCAAATAAAAATCATGAAGCTAAAGAATACAGTGACAGCACTGGAAAAAAGGAGAAAATTAACAGCATATTCATTTGATCATGAAGAAGAATCAATAACCTCAAAGATGATTTATTTCACGTTAGCTAAGCAGAGAAATTAATAGGAAAAAGAAAGAAGAAAGCATTCATTCTAATCTGTGCAACACCATAAAGAGAAAGATTATTGAGTTAGTCTTACAAAAAGATAAGAAAGAAAGACTCAAAAAGTTGTTTTTACAAGCCAAACAGAGACTTAAGGATTGAATGCTTTCTCTCATATGTGAAAGCTAGAGTAAAACCTAGGATAGGATGAAAGTTAGTCAAGTTTAATTAACAGACCCACCAAATTTGAAGTAACAGGCAGGCATATACATCTAGAAATTTCAAGAATTGAAATACATGTATCTGGTCATTTATATGTGTAACATGGTGGAATTACAGAAAAGATGCGATTGGGGAGTGGGTGAAGCGGGGGAGATACTACAGAAGGATCCAGTTTAAGCTACTCTATCATGTATGGATGCGTACCACTGAATCCTTTCAATATGTAAGACTATGTTGAACCAAATAGAAAAAAAATAATTTTAAAAAAATGGCTACAAATATCCCAAATATTGGGATATAGGCATCCAGATTCATGGAACTTAAAAAAAAAACCCAAGCAAAAAAAACCAAAATGCTACTCAGATGCACATTATAACCAAATTGTAGAAAGTCAAAGAGAAATTTGAAAGCAGCAAGATATAAGCAACTTGTCAAGTAAGAGAAAAACTTACAAGGCTCTCAACAGATTTCTCAGGAGCAAATTTGCAAGCCATGAGGGAATGAAGTGACATATTTAAAATGGTGACAAAAAATGCCAAGTAAGAATGCCATATTTGGCAAAACTGTCCTTCAGAAAAGAAGATAAAATTATTCTGAGAAAAGCAAAAGCTGAAGGAGGTTGTTACCACTAGACTTGCTTTACGAGAAATGCTAAAGGAAGTTCAAGTTGAAGTGATCCTAACTAATGAAAATATAAAAGTATATGGCAGAGGATATAATATAGCCAAGTGAAAAATAATATAATTCTGTAATACTGGCAAATAAATCAATTTTAATTCCATCATTAAAGATAAAAGACAAAAGTATTAAAAAAACCATGATAGCTACAAGTATTTGTGACCAAGTACATAATTTTAAAAATTGTCAAGTGTGACCTCAAAAGCATAAAATGTGTCTGTAGAAAGAAATAAAACTATAGAGATTTTGCATATAATTGAAGTTATTATCAGATTAAAATAGACTGTTCTGAGATTTTTGTATAAGTCTCATGATGACACCAAAACTATCATTAGTAGATGGGTAGAAGATGAGAAAGAAATCAAAACATTCTATTACAAAAAAGAATTTAAAAGAGAGAGCAAACAAAGGATGAAACTACACAAAAGTTAGAAAATTATGAACAAAATGACAAGAATAAGCCATTATCCATCAGCTATTATTTTAGGTGTAAATTGATTAAAATGTTCTATCAAAGGGGGTAGTGAGGAAAGAGGTAGGAGGGAGGGGGAGAGAGGGATAATAGTAAGGGACCTAGAGAAGGAATCAATAATGTAGCTTACTCTTTACTTTCCCAAATAGCCAAAAAATATTTAAGCAATCATTTAATTCTGGAAAATGTCAAAGCATATATATATATATATATATATATATATATATATATGCATATATATATGAGAGAGAGACATATGTGTTATGGGGAGAAATATAGAAGAGTTAAGAGACTGGGGTGTGGGTGATATGGGGGTGACTCTGGATTAGGATCAGAGCATATCTTATTTGCTACATATGCATTTATGACTGTACAAAACAACTCCTCAGGAAAATTTAAGAAAAATATCCAGCTCAGGCACTTCAGACCTGATATATAATCTAAAGTATTATATATAATATGTAATATGTGTAATATATAAAATATAATTATACACTTAAATTTGGTGAAAAAATAGCAGAGTGTTTTCACTATGCACATTCAGAAATGGTAAATATGTGAGTTCATGGGTATGTTAACTAGCTTAACTGTGGTAATAATTTCTTAATGTATACATATGTTAGATTATCACTTCATAGAGATAAAATGTATATTATTTTCATGCTAATTATATCACAATAAAAAATTTAAAGATAAAATAAAATGTTCTAGTCTATTCATAAAAATAAACATAGACATATCAATCAAATGCAAAATTTGAACACATTTTAATTCTGTTTCACACAAACCAATTATACCAGCATTTTCAAGATGATTTGGGAGAGTTACATATTGTTAAAAATTATACAATATTAAGTAATCTTTGAAAAATGTTAGTGTGATAGTGACATGGTTGTGATTTTTAAAGTTCGTTCTGTTGGCACTACATATTGAAATATTTAAATGTTAATTTTTATGGCACCTGTGATGTTTTGTTAAGGACAAGCAGGAGATGGGAGGATGAGGATAGTGTGATATCACAATAGCACCTCAAGTAAGAGTGCTCAGAGAGTCATCCAAAGAAGAGTGGAGAACGTTAACAATCACTGAGATTGTGAGAAATGCATAAGAAAACTCGTTATTTGATTTTCAAATTTTACATGCAGCAATATACAAAGTTTTCAAAACGGCTTTTCTTTTATTTTGTTGTCAGTGCTAGGAATTGAACCCAGGGCCTTGCTCATGCTAAGCAAACACTCTACCACTAAGATACATCCTCAGCCCTTCAAAAAGGATTTAAATCTATTTTTCAGTGTTTGTATGAGCAATCAAAAAGGAAATAATTCAAACAAATTCTTTTGTGAGACTGGAATTTTAAATTCTCCCAAATTATTGTTGAGTCAACGAGGAAAATTAAACCACAAAATATTTTGGAAAAGATAAAAATCAGAATTCTGTTTACTAAAATACACAGGGGGACAGACTATTTTCCAGTATTGCTTCTAGCATCTATGAATTGATCTAGTAGGTCACAGAAACCACAGAATACTTTTTCCAACTTTCTAAGTTTGAACCTGAAACAATGGTTTAGCCCATGACATTTTGAGAAATTACTGGTACAGCTTCCAAGCATCATCTTAGACAGTCTCTTACACTGTACTTTTTCTATTCTGTGGACTGTATTATAGATTGCATTTTCTAGATTCTTACTGTTAAAATGAAGACAATACTGCTAGAACATCAGAACAAGAAAAATGAAAGAGATTTAGTCTCATGAACCATGTTGTAAAGAGTACCACTCAAAGGCTTGGGCTTACCTGGAAACTGTTGCATTAGAAAGAAATACGTTATTATCCTGTTTGAACCTTTGCTTTTTAGGATCTGTTTGTAAAAGTAGCTTAACTTGCATCCTTATTAGCAAAACATATCGCAAAACTATTCCTGCAGATACATAGATTTTCCTTCATTAATAATAAAGGAAAAATGGAAATAAGTAAACAATGAAACAAATTAGAAAATCAACAAACCTATTAATAGAATAACCAAAAGAAGATGAAGAAAAAACTAGTGAATAAGACAAAGAAGACATGAAAATGGTAATCAAATAAATAGCTGACTTTTTAAAAAAGTAGAAAATTTTTCATTAATCAATTTTTTTTAAAGAGAGAGAGGGACAGTGAGAGACAGAGAGAAAGAGAGAATCAATTTTATTTAGTTTTTCATGTAGCATTCATTGCTCTGACACTTTGCTGTGTATGTGGTGCTGGGGTTCAAACCAGTGTTCTCGTGCATGCCATGCAAATGCTGAGGCACTGCTCCAGCCCCTCATTAATTAGATTAATGTAGGGTCACAGGAGTCTATTAGGAGAGTTACAAGAAAAAAATAATTGAATGAAAAAATAGACTATGTTGAAAAAGATAAGAAGATCTAATGGATTCAGTAACCTGTAAATTAAACTCAACTCAAATGCTAATTTTTCCTAGAAGGAGTGATTTTCTTCCTTTTAAAAGCCCTTACAGAGCTATAAGTTCAGTGTGTTTGCTCAAGAACCTCTCCTCTATTCAGTGGCTTTGCTTTGTGTTGCTGGGGATCAAACCCAGGGTCCTGTATGTCTTAGGTTACCACACCACCACTGAGCCACATTGCTGTCCTGCCAGTCAGTTGTTTTGAAGGTCAACATAATGCCCTCCAAAGGGCACATTAAAACAAGAATAGCTCTGAGAATGAGTGTACTGAACACACCCCTGAATCCCTGATCATTTCAATAATCTTAGAGTCACCATTTAGAGAAATAAAAATATGCAAGTTTATAAACTGAGATGCATGGATAATTCATGACAAATCCAGATTAAATTAAGCATCAGTGTTTGTGAGTTAGCCTGCACAGCCATTAATAATAAGATCAGCATCAGTAGAAGGTTATTTTCTGACATCATAAACCATCTTTGGTCACACATTTACTTTGAAGCTCTTTTGATTCATATTCATGTGTAAAGTAGAATTAGAAGAGAGTCTTTAAAACAGTGAGCTATCAAAAACTAAAATCTAATAAACAAAAATGAAAAAATAAACTCTACTCTACCATATCCTCTTCTGGACAGTAGAGAATGACTACTAAAGAACAGAAACCCTGCTATTCCATCACCATTAGAAGGATATATTAGTGGGGCTGGACAGTGGGCTCAGTGGTAGGGCACTTCCCTGGCATGTGCAAGGTCCATGCTTTGATCCCCAGTACCACATATACAAATAAATAAAGGAAAAACAAAAAACAGATGAAAAATTAACTTGTTCTCACTTAAAAAAGAAAGGAAGAAAGAAAGAAAGGAAAGAGATATCAGTCAGGACTGGACTGCAGAGGTCTTGATGGATAACTTTCCAGGTTATGCAGGAATATCAAAAATATTTTCATACAGAAAGTACACTCTTAGAAACTCTCTGAAATTCCATCCTTTGTTCGAGTTCAAATGTGTTATCAGAAGAATTATCCTAGCCAGAAGAAGGCCATAATGAGAACATCAACTACTTGATGATGAAGCCATGAAGCTTGTGTCAGCATTTTATGAAATTATAAGATTAATCTTCTATGAAGAAAGGGCAGTATAGGTAGATAGAGCAGAGACAACAGAGCCCCTTTTGACTTTAGCAAAGCTTTACATTCTTTACCTCATTATGCCATTATCAATTCAATGAGAAAATTATGGCCAGACTGCCTAATTGCTAGTTGGAGGGTCATTCAGAATAAATTTCCTTCATAAGAGTAATGTTACCCAAAGGGGACATAGCAAGCAGTGTTCTGTCAGGGTGAATACTGGGACCAATTTTTTTTTAAAAGTTCATCAGTGTCCTCGGTAATGGTTTAAAAAATGCTGTAGGTTAGTAGAGATATTTAGCAACATTCAGGTTAAGACAAAAATTCAAAATGATATTGGCAATGAACACAATGGACTTTAATAAGCATGAGGCAAGGGTTCTTTTTAAAAAGGGAAAATTGCATCATTCTCAAGTAAGAATCCAGAAAGTGTTCCTAACTGTAGTAGATCATGAATTAAAAAGTTGTGCAGTGGTGAATATCAGCACAGTGCCCACAAACAGGGCACTAGGCTGTGCATGCAAGGAGAATTTAGCAGACTCAAACGTGCCCTTAAAATATATGACAAATGTGAAACGTGGAAGTGACTATAAAAATAAAATAGTCCTAAAGGACATTTTTCTATAAGAAGCATATTTCACATGCCTACAAAATAGTCAATTCTAAATATGATTGAGTCCTCCAGTCATCTAGGGCCCTCCGGTTGGCCTCAAGTCATTCTCATATAGTTTTAAGGTGTATCATACAGCTAGAGCTATTCTTTTGATTTT
>PVKS010053934.1:0-10238 GCA_004027875.1 Aplodontia rufa
TAATTGCAATATCCAGAATATTTACACATTTTATACACATTTTATATTATTTTGTTAAAATCGTGTAAGGTTGTTCAAAAAATAATAATAAATAAAAAAAAAAGAGAAGGCAGTGTGGACATTTGAGTCTCTCCTCAGCCCTAACTCCCTCTGAGATGAGGGACTCCTTGGTCCATGTATGTGAAAACTGTTATGTAGGTTCTGACTGAGGGGCTCTGGGATGAGACAAAATTTGTGCATTTCTAAAAACACCCAGAGGTATTAATGCTGCTGGTCTGCTAGCTACCTTTTAGTAAGTCACTTGATGATCTCAATTTCTCTTCTAATGCTTATGTGGAATTTTATCTTCCTTCCAGCATTTAACATCCCTTTTATGTGCCCCACTGACAACAGACACCAATCACCAGGAGCATTGTGGGCTTCTGGTTTACTAGTCAGCTTGCTGACATAAACAGCCTGAATCTGTTCCAGCGTCGGAGCACAGTGAGAGATGCAGCCTCTGGGTATGATGAACGGGACTCCAGTCTCAATTTCCCCACTTCATGGGTGGGTGACATTGACAATTAACTTCATTTCTCTAAGCACTAGGTTTCTCATCTGTAAAGTGGGGATAATGAAAGCAACTGCCTTCTAGCTTGTGAGGATTATGAGGGATATTATGCAGTAAGGCACTTAACAGTGCTTTCAATGCAAAAAGCATCCAATGAACGCCAGCTGCTAGAGGAGCATGGAGGGTATTTCAAAGATTTATTTATGAAACCTTAACTCTAATATAAACTACCTATGTATAGAGAATCCTAACCTCTGCTTGGTAGATCCAGAGCAATGTCATAACATACAGAGCCAAAGCGCACAAACGGTTAGGCAGCAGGAAAGAAGTGCAGTTTTCACCAGGGTCTCACTATGTACAGCCTCTCAGGAAGACAGTGTCTTCGTATTGCTACAGTTCCCCAATGCGGTGCAGAAAGAACTGTTTCCTCAAATGTGACTTTGTAAGAACAGATTAATAAAATACAGTTATAACTAATTAAATCTTTCCTGAAATATTGATTGTATTTTGTCAGATTTCTGTCACTTTTTTCTGATAAAGCTCTATTATGATAAGAATACATGTGTGTTTTACAATCATCCTCAAAAAACATTTTCTCCTTCATATCCAAAATTTTCCCTCTAGCTTAATCTTTTCTCATTTCACCATATATACATTACCAAAATAATGTATCCTACAGAATTTTAGATGTGAATAGATTTATTTACAAATATAATCAAGATTCCTTTGGTCCTTTATGATTTCCTTCAAAGTGGCACTTTTTACTTTGTATATAATTTATTGCATAGCACAGCCCAGGAATTTAGTGATTTGGAGCTTAGACATGATGCTATATTTTTGGAGTATATTGTGCAAATTTAATCTATCAAAGGTATTTTCACATTAACCTTCAATAATCTTAGTGAACTGCCTTCTGCCAAACATACTTTCAAAAAGTTTAGGTGTAAATAGAGAATTAATTCAAAAAACCAAAAAACATTTTAAAAAGTAATGTTAGAGTGTGAAACAACAAACCAAAAGACAAAAAAAAAAAAGAGAAAAACTAAAACTTCATTGAATAATTATTAAAGGCCAAACATACATTAAAAAATAATGGTTAATTTATTAAAAGCACCATGTATAGCAGCAGGGCAACAATGAAGGCAAGAAAGGAATTTGCTGCACTTCATTCGGTCCCCAGGCAATCCTTAAGAAAAGGAGGTGGGAGATTGGAGATGAAGCTTACCCTCACGCTCCAATAAAATCTGTTTTGTTTTCTCATGTTCAAGAAGCAACATACTGGGCTGCAGCAGTGGCTAAGAGGTTGGAACATTTGCCTGCCATGCACAAAAACCTGGGTTCAAACCCCAGTACCACATGCACAACTAAGTGTCGGAGAAACAAAGGACAGATGAAAAAATAAAATTGATTCTTTCTCTCTTTCACTCTCCCCCCCCAAAAAAAGAAGCAACATATTGTCATTTTTATCAATTCTGAGATGGAAAGACATGAGAACTGATTTTTTTCCCGCAATTTTAACTCTAATGAGTTGTATGACCTTGGGAAAGACATTTAAATGATCTCAACTTCAATTCATTCATTAAATAAAGGGATTGACACAACAATGAATTCTTCTACATTTATATAAAAGTTATGTTTATACATTTTCTATATTTCTTTTGCACTTGTTGTAACCTTACCTTTCATAAGTCCACAGTAATTTTAAATAGTAAATTGCATTTGAGAAGAAAGGTTGAGGTTCCACAGTTTAGACAATGCACACATGCTGAAAATACAGTGAATAGCCCTCTTTCTAAAACAAACCTAAGGTTTGGTTTGATTTGAGTTGTGTATTTAAATTGTGACCTCCTGAAGGAGAAGAACCCAGCTTCAGGATGAAGAGCACAGTGCATGCCAGTGTTCTCACAGGCATTTAGGGAGGTATCATGCCCATTAGAATTGTTTCTTCCCTAAAGAATTACTCTTCTTTCTTTTCCATGACCTTTCTTCTTATTTGTTTCCCAAAAGACACAACGTCTTATATGTGGTAAGCAATAAATGCTTGCAGAACAAAATTGAATGCTTGCCAAAGTGAAAACAGAGCAAAAGAGGCAGTTTCTCCTTCCGAAAGTCTTCCTCCCAGTTCAGTATGCTTCTGTCTCTTACACCAACGTCCCAGTGTCCATCATACCAATGAAGTCCGCACTTTCTCTGATTCTCCTCCTGGAAACCTCCTGCAGCTCAGCCACCTGCTTCCTGATAGAGTTAACCAGCATGTACCTCCCACTCCAGATGGCTCCCTTCTCCTGCCTTTACTTGGCAAGAATCTACAAACATATTTCCGTGTGTCCGTTTTGGGACATATCCAAGGGTTGAGGCTGTGTGTGGGCATCAGAGGAGGCCCCAACAGCCTAACTGAACTTGGGAGATCTATGTTTCTATGCTATTTTGCATTTTTTTCATACAAATACTTTGTCCTAGAAAATTTATTTCCTTCAGACTTCTGAACTCCTCACAAATTTTCTAAAGTCCACACAACAAGGACATCTCAGAGAACTGAAAAGATTCCTTGGCTCTAGATTTTATATTTGACCTCACATACTTTTGCAATCTGATCATCAATCCCAACCCCACTTTGATAATGAGATTAAGAGTGAAGTGTTTCCTTGGGGCAACAGTAATTAAAGGCTTGGCAGGGAGAGTACATGGAGGAGGTGAGATTATAAAGTGCTTGGAAATCAAACTCCCAGATAATTTGTACAGGTTATTAAAGTAAGCAGGACTACCCACATTTCAGAGATGACTATAACCTTTCTCCTTTTGATTTGAATTCATCAATACTGAATACAGTTCTTCAAAATGAGAGTATAGGCATGATAGTGCTGCATTTGAAAGAACTTTATTTCCTCTTCGTTAATCTGTTATCAGGGAAGAAACCAAATCTTACTTCCACCTTAGGTCCACCAATCACATTTTACAAATTAATATACAAAACTAAGACTCTAAGTGGAACATGGCAGCCTCATAAAGAATAGAACAAGAATTTAATTCTGTCTCTCTTTAACAGTCAACTTCCTTCACAGAAAAATTAGTAATTTGATCAGTTGATTAGATCCATGGTCTCAAAAAATAGCCCAGAAACTGTGAGTATTTAGTGTATATACATAAACCTGATTGTGCTTTTGTAAGCACAATCTAATAACTTTAGAATAAACTGATAATTTGTCTACAATTTTTATGGGAGTTTCTTACAGTCACCATTTACATATTGACAACTTGCCTCCACTGTCCAGTGAAGCACCGTTGGGATATTTAATTGGTTGTGCAGTTGGTTATACTAGAAGTCAAAAGTCGCTTTGGAAGTTCTTTGGACCTTTCATGACATATAAATTCAGCAAATATGAAGCTGATTGCTTGCATATTTTTCTAATCTCACAAAACTATCTTCTATCCACTTGGAAAAGGAAATGATAAAAATAAGAAAGATGATATCCTTGCATAATTTTCACTCCTACACATTTTTCTCTCCTTGAAATAACAAACATGGCAAAAGCTTTAAGATCAATCAGTTTCTCAGGGGCAGGAAGGAGGAAATCTTAAATAGCTATCATTTCTTTAAGCATTCTCTTAATTCAAGGCATTAAGTGTGAAGTACCACGTGTCAGCAGAGAGGGTTACACCAACACATTGCTAGGATGACACCACTTACAGCTGCCTTGCTCCTGCCTTCCATTGTTGCTGTCTGCCTTCACTGTTCCCCACTTGAACGAGCCTAGCACACCACTCTTCCTGAGGATCACAAGTTCTAAAGCTAAAGACCCAAAGCAGGAAGGAATAAAAAGTAATGAATATAGACATCACTTTTCAATCACCTTTATTCCTTTCAAAAGCATAAATGCATTCAATTTTATTATTTTCCTAAAGATACTTTCTCTGAATTGCTCTCAAGAAAAATGACTGAGAGAAATCAGGAAAGGGGTGAAAGGGAAAAACAATAGAGACCAAAGTTAAAGCCTGTGTTTTGGCTGCTCATACAGTATGCTTTGAAAAAAGGATCCCCCATCCCTCAAGTTTACTTACTCCACCAACTTACCAAACATTTAAAATGCCATAACCAATTTTACAAAAGTAAATTAAGATACTTCATTTTAGTAAAATATAGTTTCAAATCCATAGAACATTAAATAGATTTGTGAAACTCATTCATCAGAATAGATTTTGATAGAAGTAATGGAAGAAATGAGGATAAAAAATAGAAAGAAAAATTACAGAAAAATTATCCTTTGACATGCTTCACATAAATAGTCACTGTTTAACTTCGAGGGTAGCATTAAGTTTTCAGTTAATAAGAAACAGAATCACACATATTGCAATCCATTCCCATTATATCCTTCTGTCATGGAGCAGTACTGAAATGGAAACGGGCAGATTCTGGCATTGAAGTGCCCACTTTGAAACATAGTTTTACCACTTTAAAGTTATGTAGATCTAGGCATCTCATGTAACACCTTCCAGTTTCAATTCCCTCATCTGTAAAATGGGCATAATAATGATGTTTATGCATATGAGGATTAATGACATGCTGTAAAAATAAATGTTCAGTTCGGTGCCTGTTATAGTTTGGATGAGAGATGTCCCCCAAAGCCTCACCATGTGAGACAATGGGAAGGCTGAGGTGAAATGATTAGGTTATAAGAGCCTGAATCCAATTGGTGAGTTAATCCCATGATAGGGATTAACTGACAACTGAAGTCAGGTAGGGTGTAGCTGGAGAAGGTGGATCATTGTGGGGTATGTCTTTGGGTATATATTTTTTTTCTCTCTCCCTCTGCTTCCCAATGTGACTCCTTGAGCTGCTTCCCTTTGCCCCACTCTTTTACCATGATGTTCAGCTTCACCTCCAACCCCTAGGAATGGGGCTGGCCTTCTACGGATTGGGACCTCTGAAACTGTAAGCCCTCAAAATAAACCTTTCCTCCTTGAGTTTTTCTTGTCATGCCTTTAAGTCACACAAATTGAAAAGCTGACTAAAACATTGCCAGATTAAAAAGCTCCAATAAGTATTTCTCATTATGAAGCAGGAATACCGTGAAGAAATAGAGAAATTGTGTAAGTAAATTAGAAAATAAGAGGATTTTTAAAAAATATATATTATTTGACAATAATACCCCCTATAACTAAGCTCCATAATAAATTATGGTTTGCTCATCTAGACTAAAACCCATTTCTTGAGTGACTACTAAGTGTAAAATATTGTGTCATTTACTATATATAGGCAATTGCATTTAATCTAAGACAAAGTACCCTGGAGACAAGCCACTTTTTCCAAGCAAGCATATTACTATAATTTCCATTATTTCATAGCAAAGATTACTATTATTAACAGAGTAATTTAACTTCAGAAATTTTCCTGAGGAAAAAAATCATACATATGCAGAAATTTATGTACAATTTTGTTTAAAGCAGCTTTATCCAGATAGGTCAAGACAATGAGAATAAAATCTGATTCCAAACAATTTAGAATTGGCTGAATAAAATGTTCATCCTTCTGATAAAATATCACTCAGGTATTTCATAAAATATGGCAGAGGAATATTTTAATGCTATTAAAAATTTTAAAATATGTTTAAAAAGCAACTTACAAAGCATTATTTACAGTATTATTTCATTTGTATAAGTAATACAAACAAATACAAAGGACACAAAGTACTAGCACAGGGCCTAAATGAAAAGCTATTTGTTAAGCATATGTAACTATTCAAACCAAACACAGAAAGGATGTTCAATGTTATAAAGGGGTAAAGGGAATAGTGTAGTTCTGATTTCTTCTTTTATTTCTTTGACTTCCCAAATTTTATACAATGAACATATACCATTTTTTTTAATTCCAAAGAAAGAGGAAAAGACATCCTGCTCATTCCAGTACATAAGCAATTCTAAGAAGCTCAACAGAGGGAAAACATCTTCTAGGAGAACAGGAGAGTGAGGGCTTTAATGTTGAGGATGGAAGCACAGCCTGGGCAAACTCCCTTTGTAGGACAGAGGGGAGTTGCAGCTGTTCTTACATAGGCATGTTCCAGGAAGTAGCTGCTTCAGGTTCCAACCTGATAGACACTCACTAATGTTAAAAAAAAATAATGCTAATTCAGCTGCTTAAAGAAAACATACATTCTCCATCATGTTGTTTCATGCCCTGGATGAGATTCCATGTGACCAGTTCCTTTAGGAGCTTGGTGCCAGAGGAAGCTTTGTCCTCCCTGAAGATGCAGTATAATCAAAGGCAGTGTAGCACAGCTGGGAGTGAGAGTAGGCAGTGCCCAGGCTTATCCTTAGCATTCTCAGCTGCTTGTTACCTTGGTGAGCTTTGTGACGTACCCTCTTTAGGTCAGGTGTCCTCATTTGAGTAATAAAAATTATAAAAACAGCTACTTTGTGGGCTTTAATGAGAACTAGATGAGATACAATATGTGACAGAAATTACCCATTAATATTAGCTGTTTGTGTTATTGCTATAGGATACTGAGGCTTGTATGACCCACAATCTTTTCCTGTTTGCATTGGCTTTCAGGCAGTCTTAATAAAATTTAGTCTTCAATTACACTAACTTACCCCTTATAAACATAGTATTTGCTTACTTTGCTTTTGCAAGATTGTACTGTTCTATTTCTACTTAGACATTATAGTACATTTAACATTTATCACAAAGTGACTCAAATGATTTTATGAAGGAGGTAACTCTTCTTAAAAAATATCTATTCCATTTCTTTTTCTAGCTACCACCCTATTTCATCTCCTTCATACTTTGTCTCCTAAATGTTTTCCCTGTTCACTGCTTACTTTCCTTTCTCCTCAGCCAGTTCGATTTTGCTCCATCATGCCTATTCAAGTGTTTCAGTAGGCACGGTGGGCCATGATGGAGCACTCTGAAATCACTAATGAAGCCTGAGCAACTAGATCCAATAAGCGCTTTCAGTTCTGCTCGTAGATGACCACTCAGTATTTATCATTCCCCTCGGAGCATTCCTTTCTATTTGTACATTCTCTCTGCTTTGCTTCTATGGTGCCCCTCATTTGTCCCTGCTGGTCCTTCCTTCTCTCTTTGCAGACTCACTTTCCCCTAGTTGGTCATTAAGTATTGATATCTTTGAGTCCTGGACTCAGTACTTCTGCTCTCCATACCTTCTGCATTACACATTTATAAATCTACCCGGCGATTTTCATCTTGCCCATGTTTTCATGCACCACCAGGTTCTCTCTCACTTCAATGTTTTGAATATGCTGGTCCTTTCCTTCTGTCTAGCACACAGCTCCACAACTTCCTCTTTTTTATTATTACAAATTCTGATTTCATGGATTCCCAAAGTCTCCAGCTGCAGACCTGTATATCTATCTCCCTACTGGATTTCTCCACTTAGGTGTCTCAAAGCAATTTAAGTTCACTTCTCTCAAAAATCAAGTCACAGTTCCCCCCCCTAATTATTTAAATGGTTTCATGAAACAACAAAAGTGCCAAAGAATTACTCTCTTCTACTCCACATCTAATCTACAAGTCTTGAATAACTTACTTCTCTCCCCTCCCCTGTAAAGAACTTAGTAGAAGCAACTCTCACCTCATACCTAGACTACTGTAATAGCCTCTTTTTTTAAAGAGAGGGACAGTGAGAGAGAAAGAGAGAGAGAGAGAAATTTTATTTAGTTTTTCATGTGACTTTTGTTGCTCTGACACTTCATTGTGTATGTGGTGCTGGGGTTCAAGCCCGTGTCCTTGTGCATGCCAGGTAAGCACTGTAATCATTGAGCCACTGCTTAGCCCTCTGTAATAGCCTCTTAACTGGTCTTCCCAAACCTGTCTTTTCTTAAACTTGTTTTTTTAAAGAGAAGGATAGTGTGTGTGTGAGAGAGAAAGAATTAATTTTTATTGAGTTTTTCACATGACTTTTGTTGCTCTGACAGTTAGTTGTGTACATGGATGCTGGGGTTTGAACTCATGTACTTGCATATGCCGGGCAAGCACTGTAACTACCAAGCCACCACTCCAGCCCCCCCAGACCTATCTTAAGATCATTCTTCATAAGTCTGTGAGAGTAATCTGTGAAAAGTGCAACCGATTATCTCTTCTGTCTTAAACCCCTTATTCGTAGGCTACCTTAGTCTTAATCTGACCTATAAGACTTTGACTTATCTCCCCCCACTTATGGTCTCACTCTTATTTCACATTGTCCTCCCTCTTGTTTCCTCTGCCTTAACTTCACAGACTTCCTCCTCTTTGCTTAGACTTCCCACCAGGTTCTCCCTCCCTTCAAGGTTTTGAATATGCTGGTCCTTTCCTTCTGTCTAGCACACAGCTCCACAACCTCCTCTTTTGTTTTATTCTTACCAATACTAATTTCATATCAAATGGTAATTCCTAAGGGAAGCCTTCCTCATCTGCACAGGCCTGGGTCAGATCTTCAGCTTCATGTTCCTGTAGTCAGTCCAAGCATAGTCCTTTCATAGTTCATTCTGTTTGCAATTATATAAGTATGAGATTATTTTTGAATGTCTTTGCTATATGCTATAAACCTCATCAAGACAAAGACCATTTCTATTTTGCTCACCAATATTATTTCAAAGTCTCAGAGTACAGAGCATCCAGTATATACTAAGTGAAGGACAGCATGTTTTGTTCATCCATTTTTCTCCAGTCCTACTACCTCCACTAAGTCAGACCTGCGTGATCACATTTCTAGGATAACTGCAAATACCTTTTAACTGTAATCCCCCTCCTAATCTGTTCTCCCTTTATCATACCTTACATTCACTACCAGGTTAATCTTTCAGGAGCCCAGCTCTGATCATTTCATTCCCAGCTCTGGAATCTTGAGTGATTTTCCACTGCCCGCACAATAAAATCCAAATTCTTCTTGAACGCCAGCTGACCTCTCCAATCGTACTCTCCTACTAATCACATAACCCATGCTCTGGTCAAATTGAACTGTGTACAATCCATACACTTCTGTAATTATTTTTTTGCCACAGGCTGGATTCTCTTCTCACACTTGTTCCTCCATCTGTAATATTTTAATAATGCCAAGCACTACTAAGCAAGAAAGATGAAACAGGCGGTTTTGCCATTCCAGATCTAAAACTATATTATAGGGCCATAGTAACAAAGATAGCATGGTACCGGTATCAAGACAGGGAAGAAGACCAATGGAATAGAATAGAAGACCCTGAAACAAATCCTCAAATCTTTAAACATCTGATTTTTGACAAAGGGGGACAAAATATTACATGGAGAAGTGACAGCCTCTTCAACAAATGGTGCTGGACAAACTGGTCTTCCACCTGCAGAAAGTTGAAATTAGAGCCATATCTTTCTCCTTGCACAAGAATCAAATCAAAATGGATCAAGGAGCTTGATATCAAACCAGCTACGTTGCAAATGAGAGAAGAAAAAATTGGTCCAACACTTCAGCATTTAGGAGTAGGCAAAGACTTTCTCAACAGGTCTCCGAAAGTGAAGGAAGTAAAGTCAAAAATCAGTGAATGGGATGCCATAAAGCTAAAAAGCTTTTGTACTGCCAAGGAAACAATCAAAATGCAAATGAAAACCACATTAAGATATCACCTTACACCAGTCAGAATGGCAAAGATGAAGAAAATAAACAACAATAGATGCTGGAGGGGCTGTGGAGAGATAGGCACACTAACACACTGTTGGTGGAGC
>PVKS010053935.1:0-10235 GCA_004027875.1 Aplodontia rufa
CCTCCAATGATTGGATTATTAAGAGGTGCCTTGCTCACCTCTTAGAAGGCCCACCCCCTCTGAATACTGCCACTTTGGGGACCAATGCTCCAGGGAATAAACTTTCTCTAAGGGAATAAACTATATCTAAACTATATTTTAAAAAAAAGTGTGATGTCTTATCTTTGAGCTCCAATGTCTCCATCATACATAATCTTGTGTTGACAAGAAGTCAGCGCACAGGGAGGTTTGTCTGAGATTAGACACTTTTTAAAAGTGAACAAGCAAATAAATAAAAATAAAAAATGAATAAAATAAATAAAAAGTGAACAAACTTTTCTCTAAAGAAACCACATATAAATTTCAAACAAGTTTTACTTTGGTTGCTTTGTGCATATAATAAAGCATGTGTACGTTTATTTTCAAAGATGGAAATTTCTTGTCTAAAACATATCTTTTGTTCATATGCACTAAACTAAATCTTTTCCTCCAAAATTCATATGTTGAAGCCCTAACCTCCCCATGTAATAGTATTATGAGCTGGGCCAACCTTTGGAAGTGGTTAGGCTCAGTGAAGTCATGAGTGCCACAGTCAGTTAGTGCCCTAATAGGAAAGGACAAAGTAGATCTTCCCCTGTCCTTTTCTTCACCATGTGAAGGACACAGTGAGAAGGTTGATTCTGAAAGTCAGGAAGAAGACCTTTACCAGAACCCAACCATGCTGGCACCCTGATCACAGACTTCTAGCCTCCAGAACTGTGATAAATAAATACCTGATGCTTAAGCTACTCCAGTAAATCAGTAGGACAAAATGTGATTGAGAATAGAGCTGGTGGTCACATGGAAATGGACATACTCATAAACCAGGTACACGTTCCTCTGATTTTCCTTTAAAGTATGAGATATGGGAATTGTCAGAGCCAAACAGGGTAGGTCTGATGCTGCCAGAGATTTAGGCACTATTGCTGCAGAAAAGTTCTGTAACAGGATACTAAATGCCACCATTTAGATTTAATGTGAACAGCAGGTCTCCAAAGTGACCCTAAGACAGTTGTACACCAAGAGCACTTGCAAGGTGATGCTATTTTCAGATTCTTTGGAACTTAGTGCTATGGATTCCAAAGTCCAATAAAGTCTTAAGCTTCTACTCTCACAAAGGGACTAACAGGAAGCTGTTTTCACCTATTACTCACTCCAGAATTTTACTTGCATTTATAAATTTTCTTTAGAGGTTGTTGTATTAAGTCAGGATCTTCAGAAAAGCAGAACCAATAGGAGAGAGAGAAAAGGTAATTGGTTCATGTGACACGCAGCCTGTCAAGGTCAAAATCTGTATGAAATGCTGGCAGACTGGAAATTCAAGTAACAATTGTGTTATGGTTTGATATGAGGTGCCCCCAAAGGCTCATATATGAAGCAATGTAAAAAAATTTAGAGGTGAAATGATTGGATTATGAGAGGTTTGACCTAATTAGTACATTAAACCCCTGATAAGGATTAACTGGGTGGTAAATGAAGGCAGGTAGGGTGTGGCTGGAGGAAGTGGGTCATTGGGGGCATGGCTTTGGGGTTTCTAGTTCCCCTGTGGTGAGGAGAGTGCCCTTTCTTTCTCTCTTTCTCTCTCTCTCTCCTTCCATGTCCTGAGCAGCTTTCCTCCACCACACCCTTCTGCCATGAAGTTCTGCTTCACCTGGGAGCCAGAGCCATGGAGTCAGCCATCTGTGGACTGAGACCTCTGCAAATATGAAACTCACATAAACTTTTCCTCCTCTAAAATTATTTTTGTCAAGTCTATTGGTTACATACAGGGAAAAAGCTAAAACAAGTTGACATTGCACTCAGAAGTCCAAAATCTGTAGAAGAGCAGGTTAGAAATTCAGGCATAATTTCTATATTGTACAATATCAGTGTCCTGAGCCAAAATTTCTTCTTCCCCAAAGCTGAGTTTTTGTTATTGAAGCTTTCAATTTATTGGATGAGGCCTACCCACATTATGGGAAAATAATTTGCTTAACTCAAATTCTACTGTGATAATCAAGCTAAAACACACCTTCACAGAAATATGTAGACGAGTGTTTGATGAAACAACTAGGCATCCAAGCCTACCTATATTGTCAGAAAATTAATCAACACAAGTATAAAACAGATAGGAAGTGAAAAAGAAAACAAACTTCCAAATTACTGAAATTTTTTTCTTTCTTCATCAGCTAATTTTCCGAAGAATTAATTTCATTAATTGTCCCATTATACATCTCCCTGAATCAAATAGGGATGCCCAAAGGGATGCCTTGCATTTTTATTAAAGTCAGAACTATGAGAACAAAATGAGTTATCTGGGATGTAGGAAATAAACATGGTCAGCCCTAAACCATGGGATACTCAAGATTAGTCACTAAGGCAACACTGTACTCTAAAAGATTAGCCTCCTAAAGGCCGAGATACTACTACTCAGCATTTTAGTTCCAATGATTTGCCTTACGCCTGAGACAAAGTTGGTGCTCCAAAACATCTGTTGAATGAATACATGAATGTATTAGAGAGGTAAAGGAACTTAACATTACTAAAATTGCTTCCTGCTCTAAGAAAACCCAGACAAGTAGATGACTTCTGGTTTGTTAATTTGTTTTTGTACTTCTTTACAAAACAGATGATTATCTCTGCTAGTTCAACAAGGTACAGATTTACTATTGCATTACTCGTAGGCCCCAAGTCAGGTTTCTTGGGTATTTGGAGCTACTAGTTTTCATCTCCTGTTGCTACATTCAGAATTTGCTAAGTGTTTTTATCAACTGTGTGACATGAGGGATAAAAATGGCTAACACTTTCCGGACATTTATCAAATATCTAGTACATTTTTTAGTGTCCACATTTACCCACTCTGCTCTATTATTAGCCCTCTTTTGCAGATGAGGAAACTTGCACACACAACTTCAGGAACTTGCTCAAAAGATAGACTAGTGGTTGTGGCTAAGTTGGAAACTGAACTCAAACAGTCTGGTTCCAGAAACCTCTAAATTGCAATTTATGAACTGCTCAGAGCCTCACTGTGCTCATTTGCAAGAGGAAATTAACCATTCCTCCCTTGCAGAATTGTCTCAGAATTAGAACTAACCTTTACAAAGCACATGGCGCAGTGCCTGCCACATAACTCACAGGCCCTGAGTAAATGATAATAGCGGAGCTGAGAACAGCAAACATGGTGGTTGTAAAAAACGTGCTGTTGTCATTGTTGTAGGTGTCATGCTGAAGAAGCCTTCCTCCTCAAACAATCCATCTTGCAATAGCTACTTACATAACAAAATTCAGTAAGACAAGTACTTACCTCTACGGCTGGGTTTATAAAACACAATAAATGTGAATTTAGGGATGTGAAGTAATCACTTCTAAATTGCTTCCCATGCCACCCACCCCTGACATCAAGTTTTAGGCTAAATCTTCAAGAAGAGCATGGTACATTAAAGATTACCACATATTTGCTATTCCTCATAATGAAGGGCAGGTTCTCATTTCCCACTTCCTTAATCTGTACTGACCTAAGTGAATTGCCTGACTGATAGAGAGAACTGACATTCTAAAAATTCTGAGACTGGGTCATGAAACCTTTCAGCTTCTGCCTGGGCCACATAAATATTTTCCCTAGGAATCCCTATCACCATGAAAAGGGTCCAGTTACACTGAATGGCCTTCCAGTTCTCTCTATCAAAGTGGAAGACACATAATTGGAGCCATCTTGGACCCTCCAGACCAGCCCATCTACCAACTGAATGCCAACAAGTGACCTCTATCAGTGCCACATAAAGATACACATCACCCAAATTCCCAAATTCTTGATTTAAAAAAAAAGTGAAATATAATCAAACAGCTGTTTTCACCCACTGTTTAAATTTTTAGAGTAGTTTGTTAACTAGAACAGAAAAAATAACAAAAGTACCAACTGAGGAATTAGACAACACTAAGTCCTGAGAGAGAAGATTTTGGATCCAGTTGCCTATCAATAGAGCTATATGAACTATGTTGAGTAGGCAACTCTGGTTGAAGGGGAATATATAGAAAGAGGAACTTTTGCACTGAAGATTGAACCCAGGGATCCATAACAACATCTCCAGTCTTTTTTTTATCTTTTATTTTGAGATAGGGTCTCGTTAAGTTCTTAGGGCCTAGCTAAATTGCTGAGATTGGTCTCAAACTTGCAATCCTCCTGCCTCAGCCTCCAAAGTCACGGGGATTACAAGTGTGCACCACCATGCCCAGCTTGAAGGGGAATATTTTTATTGAAGATAGGAAATGTATCAGGATCAGTTATTAGAAATACAATGTATGATGTCAGTGAATTCAAGATAACACTTCCAAGTCACCAAAACTTTGTGGAAATAAAGAGGGTAGAAACTACAAAATGTTTCCATTCTTGCTACAGCAAAATTGAAACAAATCAAGAGAATTTGATCAGACAGAGCAAGAGGTCCAAATGAGACTAATATACACATGCTTCATAGATACCCTTAGCAACAGCATCCTCTTAGATTAATGGCATTGCAATGAGAGTTACATGCAAATTAAGTTTATAGTAATTAAAGGAAGTGCTGTGTATGTCTTGTCAATTGCACCTTGGGAAAGAATCTAGAAAAAAGTGAAGGAGCCATTTTTGCAGCAGGCAAAATATGAAATCCCAAGTATAAAAATTCGAAATATGCATAAGAGAATTAATGAGTAATCACATGCTGCAGAATTTTTTATATGGCAGATCTATGATTTCTTCCTCTGACTTGGACTGTCATTGAAGAAAATAGCAAAGTGAATGTTTTATGCGTACAGTGCGAACTACCTGCCTGGCAGCAACTGCTTCAGGAAACTGAGCAGTGAGATATGTGAACTAGCACACATGGATTTGAAGAAGTTTGCAATTCCTTTATCTAACCTACTTAGCACCCTCTGGAAGCAATAACAATATCTTCGTTGATGATGAACAAAGTTATTAACTGATGTGCTTGAAGCCATGTGACATCTCAGATAAAAGTTAGTAATGCTAAACAAAGTTGTTTCCATCTCATAGGGCTTCATTATTATCTCTCCCTCTCTCCCTACCTCCCTCTCTCTTTTCTTCTCTCTATTCATCTTTCCTTTTTGCCCCAGGTAGTTAAGAGATTTCATATACCATAAAAGACTATCCTGGATGCTGTCATACAGATATTTCAAAAGTCCTAATTTCCAGTATTCTTAAACAGCCCCACAAAAGAGGAAAAAGACTACTGAAAATAACCAAGGGAAAGAAGCTAATGAGAACTTTATTATATGACACTGAGTGATTAATAGTTTATCCCAGGGAACTCCTGTCTACAGAAAGTTTTTGCTGGTGTGTATAGCTACTCCTAAAGAGTACTGCCAGGTTGCATCCCAAAGTTAACACATCCAGAACAAAAGGGGAAAAAAATGGCATTTTGTTACAACCTAACACCAAATCGAAGGAGATATACAGTTTTAGAAATGTCTCTATCATTTTGTTTTTAGAAATGGAAAAGATTCAGAAAATCAAGGGTCAAATGTTTTCTTCCATATGTGGAAACTAGAGAAAAATAAGGAAAAGAAGGAGGGGAGGATCAGATATCATAAGAAATAGTGAAGATCAGTGGAGCCGAAAAAGAAGATCAAAAGGGAGGGAGAAGGGACAAGAAAGCAGAAGAAATATGGAGTGATATTAACAAGATCATGTGCACATATAAATACACCACAGGAAATTTCACCTTTGCGTATAAATAGAAAGAACTGAGCAAAAATAAATAAAACAAAGAAAGGAAGAAGAGAAGAGTGGAGAAAGGAGAATAGTTCGAGGGAGGAGAGGTGGGAAAAGTAGGGGGATGAGGACATTCCATGTGTGTGTGATTTTGTCAGTATAAAACCAACCACTATATATAACTATAATGCTCTAATAAAAAAAAAAGAAAGAAAAGAAACTTACCATTTTAACTTTTTTTTCTTTTTGTGCTACTGGGAATCAAACCAAGTGACTTGCACGTGCTATGCAAGAGTTTTACCACTGAGCTACATACTCAGCCCTTAACAATTTACAAAGAAAAACAAATAGAAGAGGTTAAGATTGTGTTAAAAGTAAAGGCAGTCAACAATCCTTGAGACACGAACTGTTTTCTAAACAATCCATCTTGGAAAACTATGCTACTCCCAATGCAATTTAAACACAAGCTAAGACAATTCCAGAAAGAAGTAGAAGATTTTATTTTCTTAACAACTTATTTTAAAATGTTAAACAATTTAATACCTTACTTTATCTTCTAACTTTAAAACAAGTAAATAAATTATCCATGGACAGAGTCACCCCATATGTAATTTCCTATTTTCTTTTTGGTCCATGATCAATTATAAACTTCTTTGTATTGCTTCATGATTTTTCTTTTCATAAAGGTTTTGAACTCTTAAACTCAGGGATTATATTTCCTTTTATACCTTCCAATGCAGAAAATGTAGTTCTAGACATGTGAGATAATCAATCCATCTTTCTTAATATGTACGATATTCATACAAATTGATAAAGTGTATATTTGACAGCAAATGGTAGTGTATATTTTCTTACAAGAACTAAGCAAGATTTTTAGAAAGCTAATGAAAGATTATTTATACTACTGTTTACAAAACTTCATTATTATTTACTAATAAGAAACTTGTAAACTATGATTAATACATTTATTCTAGGAGGCAAGTTTCATAAAGATCAAATAGTAAGTATGACTAAATTTTCAGAACAGAGGCCAAAAGACTAAACCTCTCTATTAATAGAAATATTTTTCTAACAACATAAATGAAGAGAGGCAGACAATGAGACATTTATGCCCTAATCACTAATGAAAGAATAAGAAACATGTTATAGTTTACTAAATTTTCAGAGATGTCCAGAAAAAAATGACCTATGTATTGTTGTGTCTAAAGGCATTATAAATTATTGAATTTAGACTTCCAAGTTAATATGGTGACAGAAATCTGATACTATCTTCCTTAATTTCTTAAAACTTACCCTTGAAGATACACAAAAATGTGAAAGTTGACTTTGGGACCAAACAATGAGAGGTCTTGAAAATTTCTTGTGGAATTTCCATAAAATGCCTTATCAGTCAAGAAAGTGTGGAAGTACATTATTAACTGCATATTACATACTTCATTTTCTGAAATTAAAGAGAAGTCCCCCTCACTCTCAAAAATTCAGTATTAAAGACAAAAGAAAGAAGTCCAGAAGAAAAACAAAAAGAAAAGAAGATGAAGATGAGATAAGGATAGTCAGCTCAGAATTCTAAACGGAACAGAAATAATAATCAAATAGAAGAGAACATCCAGTCAAAAAAAAATTACCTGATCCTGTTTTCTTAGGTCCTAGAAAAAAATGCAAGAATAAATTTACATATATACAAATATAATTTCATAATTTTAGAGATAAAGAAAATGGTATTCTATACCCATATAGGGAAAATGCTTGTCCTCACATTTCTTTCTAACCATGGACACAGGATATGTCAGTAGAACAATTGAAGTCTACTGAAATATTGAGGTAAAACAGCTATTACCTAGGAATTCTCTATCCATTCAAGTGATTATCCATTTGTGACAGCAACAGAACAACTTTCTCAAATAAGTAAGGTCAAAAAAGATAAAACGCCACTGAAGCATACCCTTTGTTAAGTTTAAATGAAGACAAGATTTCATTTCCAATCTTTGTTTAAATAAGAAATCTTCAGAGTCATTTTATGTTGCTTTAAGCATGTGAAAAAAAAAGTAAATACCAATGATTTCCTTCAGATTTCACAGAGTTCACTGGATTTTACCTTTTAGAATAAAGTGATTCTTGCTTCAAAATTATTACCAAAGAAGCACATTGTTAAGTAAAACAACAAATCAAAATTACTGACCTACCAGAAATTAAAGGTTACTGTCAAAGCACTAAGTAACAATCTCTGAAAATCAGCTACATTATAAGAATCCTTATCTAAAATTAATACAAGCAAAAATGTTTTCCATTTTTCTCTGTAGGTACACAGAAAGAAGAAACAAACATTTCCTTTTTATATTGAAGTGTTTTCTTTTACATGATTAGAAGGCTAAAAGACTAAGTACTGGGATTACATCAGCTAATATTGGCAGAAAAAGAGGTGGCCTGGGAACCTCAAAGCATATAACATGGAAAATAAAGATCAAAATGGCATTATAAGTATTAGAAGGTAGATCATAAAATCCTTTGCATCTATACCTTCCCAAGAACACTAATAAGAGATTTGCTCCAAACATCTGAAAAATGAGTACATCCAATACAGACTCTTGAGACTGCTACATTGTATTCCTAGTTTCCAGGATTATATACATGTGCTGCGTATAGATTCTGAATATAAAATTTTTGCATGGTCAGCTTGAGCTCCATTGATGACAGCAAGGCAATGTGGCATAGTAGATAATCCTGGAACATTCAACTAAGGAAGCTAAATGAAGGAATGGAACAGAGACAGTTGCAGATTGCATTAGTTGTTTTTGCTGACTAAAAACATTACCATAATTTAGCAATTTTAAATAATATGCATTTATTATATTATAATTTCTGCCCAAATGTTTAAGGAAGAGTGTAGATAATTATTCCTGAGGAATGGACTGTGGGATGAACTCAAGGGATGGGAAAGGACAAAGATCAGACCTGAGAGCAAGCAAGAAAAGAACAGCACACTACCCTTCCTCATATTTGAGTTTTGTCTCTTCTTGTCTCAAAGTATGGCAGTAAAATACCAAATACTGAAGAGGACATGGAGCAATAAGGATTCTCATGCACTGCTGATAGAACAGTATAGTGATGCACACATCAAAAAGCAAGTTCCATAAAAAGTGAAGCATTCATCATCCCTATGACCCATAAGTTCTCTTCCAAGGTATTTTCCCAAGGGAAGTGAAACTACATCTCAACAAAAAATTTTATATAAGAAATTTTATCGAAACTTTATGCAAAACAGTCAAAAACTGGAAACAACACTGATGTCCATCAAAGGAGAATGGATAAACAAAATGTGGTATATTTCTACAATGAAATGCTTGTCGGCAACAAAAGAGGAAGGAACTACTGGTGTCTAGGTGCAACAAGGATGAATCTCAAAGCAACTTTGTTGAATGAAAGAGAACAGTTCGCTTAATTAAGATCGAAGCATTTCATGGTACTGGTATCAAGATAGGAAAGAAGACCAATGGAATAGAATAGAAGACCCCGATACAAACCCTCAAATCTTTAAATATCTGATTTTTTACCAAGGGAGACAAAATATTACATGGAGAAGTGAAAGCCTCTTCAACAAATGGTGCTGGACAAACTGGTCATCCACCTGCAGAAAGTTGAAATTAGACCCATATCTTTCTCCTTGCACAAGAATCAAATCAAAATGGATCCAGGAGCTAGGTATTAAACCAGCTACCTTGCAACTGATAGAAGACAAATTAGGTCCAACACTTCAGCATTTGGGAGTAGGCAAAGACTTTCTCAACATGTCTCCAAAAGTGAAGGAAGTAAAATCAAAAATCAGTGAATGGGATGCCATAAAGCTAAAAAGCTTCTGTACTTCCAAGGAAACAATGAAATAGTCAAGAGGTTTCCTACAGAAATGGAGAGAATCATGGGCTATGATTCCTCTGACAAGAGTCTCATATCCAGAATCTATAAAATCCTCAAAAATCTCAACTACAAAAACACTAACAGCCCAATTAATAAATGGGCCAAAGAGCTAAATAGAGACTTCTCACCAGAGGACATTAATCAAGCCAATGAATACATGAGAAAGTGCTCTAAATCTCTAGTAATCAGAAAAATGCAAATGAAACCACCTTAAGATATCACCTTACACCAGTCAGAATGGCAAAGATGAAGAAAATAAACAATAGTAGATGCTGGAGGGGCTGTGGAGGGATAGGGACACTAACACACTGTTGGTGGAGCTGCAGACTGGTACAGCCCCCCTGGAAAGCAGTGTGGAGAATCCTCAAAGAACTAGGGATGAGCCCACCATACAACCCTGCCATTCCACTCCTGGGAATCTTTCCAGGGGACTTAGAATCAGCACATTACAGTGACACAGCAATATCGATGTTCATAGCAGCACAATTTACTATTGCTAGGCTATGGAAACAACCCTGGTGTCCCTCACAGGAAGAATGGATCCAAAAACTGTGGTACATTTATACCATGGAATATTACACAGCAATTAGAAACAATGATATTGCAGCCTTCGAGG
>PVKS010053936.1:0-10239 GCA_004027875.1 Aplodontia rufa
AAAAATTTTCCCATATAAAAAGAGTCAGATATGCTCATCCAGGAAGTTTATAGGACACCCAATAGGCCTAATCAAATGAAAAACTCTCTGAGACGCATCATATTAAAAATATACAACAGGGAAATCAAGGAAAGAATATTAAAATCTGCAAGGGAGGAAGCAAGAAGACCATGGAAGGAAACCTTTCAATGTCTGAATGGCCACAACCTGTAGCGGAGAATACTATACCCAGCAAAACTCAGCTTCAAATTTGAGGGGGAAATAAGAACTTTTCATGATAAGATCAAATTTGGAGCATTTGTGAACAGAAAACCAGCATTACAAAGAATCCTCAAAGATAAAGTCCAGATGAAGAACAAGCAAACACTCCTCAAAACCCACAAACAGAAGAAATTCAATAAAGGTACATGTTAACAATGGACAATCATGACAGCACAGAACTTACTAATAAAATAATGACTATGAACCACAACCACATAACTATCCTAAAACTGAATGTGAATGGTCTCAATGCACCAATCAAAAGATACAGACTAGCAGATTGGATTAAAAAACAAAACCCAACAATATACTGTTTATAGGAGACCCATTTTGCAGCCAAAGACATGTGCAGATTGAAGGTAAAAGGATAGAAAAAAAAAACACTACCAGGTGTATGGCCCAAGAAGGAAAGCTGGTGTTGCAATATTTATATCTGACAAAGTAGATTTCAAACATAAAGTAATCAGAAGAGATAAAGAAGACCACTACATCCTAGTAAAGGAAACAGTACAACAGGAAGATATAACTATAGTAAATATATGCTCTCCAAACACCAATGCTCCCAAATATGTGGATAAATTACTGCATGAGATAAAACCACTTGTGGACCTTAACATAATAACACTGGGAGACTTTAATACTCATCTTTCACCAACAAACAGATCGTCAAAGTGAAAAAACAATAGAGATCTCCAGCCTAAACAACTCCATAAATCAAATGGACTTAACATTGTGGTGAATATTCCACCACAAAGAGGCTGAATATACCTTCTCAGCAGCTCATGGATCCTCTCAAAAATAAGGTTATATTTAGTTCACAAAGGAAATCCCAGCAAATATGAAAAACTAGATATTATTCTATATATCATATCAGACCATGATGCCATGACCTTAGCAATTAACAGCAAATACACACACACACACACACACACACACACACACACACACACATATAGAGAGAGAGATTGAGTAATACCCTATTAAATGAATGGATCCAAGAAGAAATGAGAGCAGAAATCCAGAAATTCTTGGAAGAGAATGAGAATGAAGACACAACATATTGAAACCTCAGGGACAGCATGAAAGGATTTTTTTTTTAAAGAGAGAGGGACAAAGAGAGAAAGAGAAAGAGAGAATGAACTTTATTTAGTTTTTCAGGTGGTCATGAAAGCATTCTTAAGGGGAAAATTTATAGTCCTGAATGTCTACATTAAAAATCAGGAAAGATCCTAAATGAATAACCTTATGCTCCATCCCAAATCTCTACAAAAGGAAGAACAATCTAATCCAAAGCCAGGAGAAGATAGAAAATGATCAAAATCAAAGTTGAAATCGATGAAATTAAGAACGACAACAGCAAAACAATAGAAAGAATAGATGAAACAAAGAGTTGGTTCTTCAAAAAAGTAAATAAGATGGACAGATCCCTAGCTAATTTAACTAAGAGAACGATAGAATCAAAGCAAATCAATAAACTCTCCAATGAAAATGGGGTGATTACCACTGAGCCTATTGATTCAAACAGATTATGAGAACATATTTTGAAAAGCACCAACACTCCAGCAGCTGGGAGTAGGCAAAGACTTTCTCAACAAGACTACCAAAGCAAAATAATTAAAGTCAAGAGTCAACGAGTGGCATGCCATTATACTAAAAAGCTTTTGCTCAGCCAAGGAATTGGTTAAAATTGTCAAGAAAGAACCTACAGAATGGGAGATAATCATGGCCTGTGATTCCTTGACAGGGGACTAATATCCAAAATTTAAAAAGAACTCAAAAAACTTAATACCAGAAACACAAACAGTCCAATAAATTAATAGGCCAAAGAGCTAAATAGAAGCTTCTCAATAGAGGAAATTGAGCAAGCCAATGAATACAAGAGAAAGTATTCTAAATCACTAGTAATTAGAGAAATGCAAATCAAAACTACATTAAGCCTTCACATCACTCCAGTCAGATTGGCAAAGATGGAGAATGTAAACAACAACAGATGCTGGAGGGGTTGTGGGGTAATAAGAACACTAGCACATTGTTGGTAGAACTTCAGACTGGTACAGCCATTCTGCAAAACAGTGTGGAGACTTCTCAAAAAATTAAGGATGGATCCATTGTACAATCCAGTTATCCCTCTTCAGGTATTTTCCCAGAGGAGTTAGAATCAGCAGATTACAAAGACCCAGCAAAATTTGTGTTTATATCAGCTCAATTTACAATAGCCAAGTTATGGAACCAATTCAGATACCCCTCAATGGATGGATGGATCCAAAATTTGTGATATAAATATACAATGGAATTTTACTTGGCAATTAGAAACAATGATATTGGAGCTTTTGAAGGTAAATGGATGTCAATGGAAGAAATCATGCTGAGTGAAGTTAGCCAAACCCAGAGAATCAAGGGTTTAGCCTCCTCTTTTGTGGAGGCTAGAGCAAAACCCAGGCTTTAGTGAAAAGTTGTCAAACTTGTGTATTAGATCCAGCAATGGCATAGCAACACATAATCTAGGCCAACCATAGAAATGAGGAGAGGCAGATGGGGAAGCAGGGAGGAGTAATGTGGGGAGGAGGGATATAGAGAGACAATCAATATTGTAGTATATTCTTTAACCCATTAAGAATCCAGATAATACCTATGCAATCATTTAATTCTGGAAAATTCACAATGTAAGGATTTATATCACTTGCAGGGATGAAATATAGAATAATCAAGAGACTGGGGTGTGGGTGATGTGGGGGGCAATTTTGGTTTAAAAACAAATGCATATCATATTGTTACTTTACATGCATTTATGATTGTACAATAACTCAACTCCCTAATAAAAAATTTTAAAAATTTTGTTATGCAGCAATAGAAATCTAAAACTCTTATGTGAAGCAGTCCCTTAGCTACCATAAAAGCTGCTTCTTACCTACAGTTTGAAAATTTTGCAAGTACCATGCTTACCTGAGGAGATAGCAAAGCTTCTGTGGTCTGAATGTCTGTGTCTCCTTCAAGTTCATATATTGAGATCCTGACTCCACATGTGATGATATTAGGAGGGGAGGTTTTTGGGAGGAGATTGGGCTTGAGGGCATAATGGGACTAGCATTTTAACAAGGAGCCCCCAGCCAGCTAGCTCATCACCTTATTCCATATGAGGACACAGCCAGAAGGGGCTGTCTATGAGCTAGGGAGTGGGCCTTTATCAGTCCCCAAATCTTCTGGCACTTTACTCTTAGACTTCCTCACCTCCAGAACTTGAAGAAACAGATTTCTTATTTATAAGCCACCCAGTCTACAGTTTTTGTCATAGCAGCCTGAATGTACGAAGACAAAAGCCCTAAGTTCCTAGCCTTGAATCAAGACTTCTTAGCACCATTTACACAAATTGTTTACTTCTTAAGTCACAATTCTCATCAATCCAAGTAGTAATTCTCATCAATGCAACAGTCAGGACCCTGGATCCAGACTGCCTGGGCATGAGTCACAACTCCCACTGTACCAGCCTGTGCAACCTTGGACGAGTTGTTGACCAAGCACTCCCTGTTAGAGTCCCCTCATAAGTTAGAGGGCAGGATCATAACAACGTGTTCCTTGAAGAATTGTGAGGACTCAAGTGAATTACTGTGTAGAACAGGCTAAGAATTTTGCTTGGCACATGGTAAGTCACGTTAACTTTTCTTATTTTTCATGCTTTCCATTCAAGCAAAAATAGTTGGAGTTTAAGAGGTTCAGTATAGAACATGCACTTTACCCTTCCAAATTTGAAGTCCTTTGAGAAGTAAGACACAGGAAACAGAGATGGAGACAAAGATGTATAGTACCTTAACAAACAGATGGTATGTAATTTGAGTGACATAGAAATGTTTGAATGGCAGAGAAGAGGGGATTTAGCTCCATGGCTTTACTTTCACATTAGACCAGGGAAAGGAAGATGAGTTGACTGATAAAAATCTTTTGGGTTTATGACTAAATCCACAAGGGGCATCATATTGACCTGTCAGTACTATTAGAGAACCATGGTGACATTTTTTTCTTTTTCACCGAATTGATCTATTATTGCTCGAACGAAAACATTTCAGTTGTAAACATTGACTTGGTGGGCCCTTAAAAATAGTTTGAAATTGTTGGATATTGTGTCGAACACTTTCTGTTACTGTGACAAAATACTTGAGATAAATCAATTTAAATCTTTTTAACAGTTTATTTTTTTTATTGGTGCATTTTAGATTTACATAATGAAGGGATTTATTGTTACATATTCATACATGCACACATATGGCAATGTAATTTGGTCCCATTCCCTCTCAGCATTCCTCCCTCCCTCTCTCTTTTCTCCACTGATATACCCCCAATTACTTACATAATAATGCATACATGTATGTATATATAGACTTATTTTTTCCAGTTTTAAATGCCAGCATAGGAACTATTCAGCATATCAGAAATGTAAAGTATACTGTACAGTATTCATAACCCTCCTTTTTCCTACTATCTCCCCTCAAGCCCCCCACATAACCAGAGTTCGCCCAGCTTGTTTGTTAACCTAAGTTTGGTGGATATATTATATAAACTAGTCTTTCTCTCACCCTTTCCTTTGTTTTACTCTAGCTTCCTCATATGAGAGAAAACATTTGAACTTTGAATTTCTGAGTTTGGCTAAATTCATTTAGCATAATTTTCTCTATTTCCATCCATTTACCAGCAAAGCCCATAATTTCATTCTTTATAATAGCTGAGTAGAATTCCATTGTGTGTGGTGTGTGTGTGTGTGTGTGTGTGTGTGTGTGTGTGTATCACAGTTTATTGATCCATTCATCCAGTGATGGGCATCTGGATTGATTCCATATTTAGCTACTGGGAATTGTGCTGCTATAAACACTGATGTAGCTGTGTTGCTGCATGCTGATTTTACACATTCTGGGAAAAAGATCTAGGAGTGGGATAACTGGGTCGTATGGTGGTTCCATCCCTAAATTTTTGAGAATTCTTCATACTGCTCTCCAGAGCGGTTGTACTAGTCTGCAGTCCCACCAACAATATACAAGAGTGCCTTTCTCCACACAACCTCTCCAGCATCTGTTGTTTGTGTTCTTGATCTTTGCCATTCTGATTGGAGTGAGGTGAAATTTTAATGTAGTTTTGATTTGGATTTCTCTGATTGCTAGAGATGTTATACATTTTTTCATCCATTTATTGATTTTTTGTATTTCTTCTGTGGAGAAGTTTCTGTTTTGTCCTTTAGCTCATTTATTGATTGGGTTGAATGTGATTTTTTTTTGTATTAAGTTATTTGAGTTCTTTGTATATTCTGGATATTAGTCACCTGTCAGAGGAGTAGCAGGCCAAGATTTTCTCCCATTCTATAGGCTCTCTCTTCACTCTCTTAACTGATTCCTTACCTGTGCTGAAGTTTTTTAGTTTAATGGCATCCCACTTGTTGTTTCTTGGTCTCATTTCCTGCATTTTGGGGGTTCTTGTAAAGGAAATCGGTGCCAGCTCCTATATGATGGAATGTTGATCCTAGTTTACTTCTAACAGTTGTAAAGTATCTGGTTTAATTCCTAAGTCTTTGATCCATTTCAATTTGATTTTTGTGCAGGATGAGAGATAAGGATCTAATTTTATTTTCTGCATATGGCTGTCCAATTTTCCCACCATATTTGTTGAAAAGGCTTTTTTCTAATATAATATATATATATATATATATATATATATATATATATAATACTTATTCCCTTGGTTAAATATCAGATGGCTAAATATTTGTGGATTTGTTTCTGTACCTTCTATTTTATTCCATTCGTCTTCATGCCTGTTTTGATACCAATACCATGCTGTTTTGTTACTACAGCTCTGTAGTATAATTTCAGGTCAGATATTATAATACCTCCTGCTTCACTTTTTTTTTTCTTAGTATTGTTTTGGCTATTCTGGGACTCTTATTCTTCCAAATGAATAAAAAAATTGAGTTTTCTATATCTTTGAAGTATGTCACCAATATCTTGATGGGGATTGTATTAATTCTGTATAGTGCTTTTGGGAGAATGAATGTTTTGACTTCATTACTTCTGCTTATCCAAGAGCATGGGATGTCTTTCCATCTTCTTAGGTCTTCTTCAATTTCTTTCTTCAGTGTTCTATAATTTTCATTATAAAGTCCTTTTACCTCCTTGGTTAGATGAATTCCTGAGTATGTTATTTTTTTTTTTTTCAAGGTTATTGTGAATGGGATGGTTTTCCCGATTTCTTCCATGACCAGATTTATGGGTGTTGATCTTGTATCCTGCAACTTTGCTAAATTCATTTATGATCTCTAGAAGTCTTCTGGTGGAGTCTTTTGGGTCTTCTAGGTATAGGATCGTATTATCAGCAAATAGAAGTAGTTTGACTTCTTCTTTTCTTATTCATATCCCTTTGATTTCTTTTCTTGCCTTATTGCTCTGGTTAGAGTTTTAAGGACTATATTGAATAAGAGTGGTGGGAGTGGTCATGTTTATGTTTTTCCTGAATTTAGTGTAATGCTATCAGTTTTTCTCCATTTAGTGTGATGTTGACTATGGATTTTTCATAAATGACCTTTACGATATTAAGGTAAGTTCCTTTGATCCCTTGCTTCTCCAGTGTTTTTAACATGAATAGATGTTGGATTTTATCAAAGGCCTTCTCTGTATCTACTGAGATGATCATGTGGTTTTTGTCCTTAATTCTGTTTAAGTGATGCATAACATTTATTGATTTGCATATGTTGAACTAACCTTGCATTCCTGCAATGAAACCTACTTGATCATGGCGTATTATTGTTTTGATGTGTTTTTGAATGCAGTTGGATAGTATTTTATTAAGGATTTTTGTGTCTATATTCATCTGTGATATTGGTCTGTAATTTTTTTTGCTTGTTACATCTTTGTCAGGTTTTGGCATCAGGGTCATGGTTGCCTCATAAAAATTGTTTGGGTGTATTCCGTTCCTTTCAATTTCATGGAATAACTTAATAAAGAGAGGTGTTAGTTTTTCTGTAAAGGTCTGGTGTAACTCATCTGAGAATCCTTTGTGTCTTTGGTTTTTCTTTTTTGGAAGGTTTTTAATTGCTATTTCTATTTCATTACTTGATATTGATCTGTTTAGGCTTTCTATATCATCCTGTGTCAATTTTGGCATGTTGTATATGTCTAGAAATTTGTTCATATCTTCCATATACATATTGGACTATAGGTTTTCTTAATAGGTTGTAATAATCCTCTGAATTTCAGAAGGGTCTGTGAGGATTTCTCCATTTTCATCTCTGATTTTGTTGATTTGCTTCTTTTCATTCTTTCATTTGGTGACATTGGCTAAGTTGTGACAATTTAATTTATTTTTTCAAAGAATCAACTCCTTGTTTCATTGATTCTTTGTATTTTTTTTATTCGCAATTTCATCTCTAACCTTGATTATCTCCTATCTTCTACTGGTTTTAGGATTCATTGGTTCTTCTTTTTCTATGGACTTGAGGTAGAGCATAAGTTTATTTATTTGGTATTTCCCTAGATTTTTGATGTAGGCACTCAATGGTATAAATTTTTATCTTAGAAATGCTTTCACACTGTCCCAGACATTTTGATACATTGTGTATTCATTCTCATTCATTTATATAAATTTCTTGATTTCTGCTCTCATTTCCTCTTTTATCCATTCTTCATTTAAGAGAGTATTATTCAATCTCCGTGTATTTATATGATTTGTTATTTTTCTTCATGTTGATTACTAGCTTCATTCCATTATGATGTGATAGTATATATAGATTATATCCATTTTTTGTATTTTCTGAGATTTCCTTTGTGAACTAGAATATGATCTATTTTGTGAAAATATCCATGTGCTGCTGAGAAGGTAAATTTAGCTGTTTTCTTTTAAATTAAGAAATTTAGTTATTATACAATAAAAATGCATCCAATGAAACAACATGATATGTATATATTCTTAAAATTAGATTTACCCCCTAAAGCCACCCTCTTCTCCCACCCTTACCCCTTCTGCTCTGCCCCCTGCCCCCTCCTTCCTGATACATCTATATGAATGCCCTAAGTTATGTGTTACTACACCTTTGCTGGGTCTAAAACATGAGAACTGACTACCTTTCACACAGGCCTGGGTCTAGCTCCAGCCTCCATAGAAGTGGAATATTCTATAGATGTCTGTTAAGTCCACTTGATTTATGGTGTTGTTTAGGCTGAAGATATCTTTATTGACTTTTTGCTTTGATGATCTGTCTATTGGTGATAGGGTGTATTGAAGTCTCCCAGTAGTATTGTGTTGTGGTCTATGAGGGTTTTAATGTTCTAGAGTATTTTTTCCATGTATATGGGTGCATCAATATTTGAGGCATAAATGTTTACAATGGTTATAACTTCTTGTTGTATTGTTCCCTTTACTAAGCTATAGTGGCCTCTTTGTCTCTTCTGATTAATTTTGGGTTGAAATCTACTTTGTTGGATATAAGAATCACTACACCAGCTTGTTTTCTTGAGCCCTGTGACTGGTAGGTTTATTTTCCATCTTTCCACCTTCCACCTGTGGATGTCTTTGGCTGTAAGATGCATCTCTTGTAGGCAGCATGTTGTTGGATTTTTGTGTTTTTATCCATTCTGATAGCCTGTGTCTTTTAATTGGGGTGATTAGACCATTCATATTTAGTGTTAGCATGGATATGTGAGTTTTTGTTCTATTCTGAGCTGTATTGGTACTTGTTTAGCAGGTTATGCTTTATTGAATTTCTGCTTGTGGGTTGTTATGGTTTGAATGTGAGGTGTCCTCCTAAAGCTCCCATGTGATAATTTGGGAAGGCTGATGTGAAATGATTGGGTTGTAAAAACCTTAAAATAATCTGTTAGTTAATGCCCTTGTAGGGATTAACTGATAGCTATAGGTGGCAGGATGTTGCTAGAGGAGGTGGGTCATTAGGGGTGTGCTTTGGGGTATATATTCTGTGTCTGTTGAGTTTCTCTCTCTCCTTTGCTTCTTTTTCTTTCTTTCTTTCTTTTTTTTTAAAGAGAAACAACTTTATTTAGTTTTTCATATGGCCTTAGTTGCTCCAACACTTAGTTGTGTATGTGGTACTGGGGTTTGAACCCAGGTCCTCATGCTTGCCAGGCAAGCGCCGAAACCGCTGAGCCACCGCACCAGCCCCTCTCCTTTGCTTCTTGATGTGACATCTTGAACTCTCTTCTCCCTCTGCCACACTTCTGCCTCACTTTGAGTCCTAAGGAATGGAGCTGGTCTTTCATGGACTGGGACTTCTGAAATCACGAAGCCTTAAATAAACTTTTCCTCCTGAAATTGTTGTCAGATCATTTAATTACAGCAGTGAAAACTGACTAAAACAAGGGCTTTGGGAATCATTTATTCATTCCTCTATTTGAAATTTGTCTTTGTAGTGCTGGTGTTGTGCTCATGAATGCTTTTAGTTTATTCTTGTAGTGGAATGTTTTTATTTCCCGCTCAAATCTGAAACTGAGTTTTGCTGGGTGTAGTAACCTTGATAGACAGGTGTTTTCTTTCAGGGATATCTCATCCCAGGACCTCCTTTCTTTTAGGATCTAAGTTCACTAACAAATCAGAAGTAATCTTTATTGGTTTGCCTCTGTATGTGACTTGATGTTTCTCTTGTGCAGCTTTCCTTGTTTTCTCTGTTATGCATTTTGAATATGATGTGTCTAGGTGAATTTCTCATTTGGTTAGGTCTATTTGGGATCCTTCCTGAGTGTGCATGTCTATCTCATTTCTGATATGGGCAAAGTTTTCTCTAGCTATGTCACCAAAATATATTTATGCTATTAATTTGTAGTTCTATATTCTGATCTATCCCATTGATTCTCAGGTTTGCTCTTTTAATAATTTCCCAGAGCTCTTGAATATTCTGGTCATGTTCTACAAGTTTTTGTTTTCTTCTATGTGTTCAAAATCATTTAGTCTGCCCTCAATGTCTGAAGTTCTTTCTTCAAGAGTTGAGGTTCTATA
>PVKS010053937.1:0-10235 GCA_004027875.1 Aplodontia rufa
CAAAATGTATGCTGTGGGACCTGGCATGTGGCTCAGCAGTAGAGTGCTTTTATGGTATATACAAGGACCGAGGTTCAAATCCCAGCACCACATATACAACTAAGGGCAGAAAAAAAAAGATGAAAAAATAAAATTTGCGCTCTCTCTCCCTCTCTCTTTCTCTCTTTCTCACTCTGTATGTATTTTAAAAACAATCTATCCTATGATATTGAAAGAGTTTGGTGACCCAGGCAGTTTTGATTGATATATAGGGCCATATAAATATAAAATCTAATGAAGTATCAGAATACCGTCCACATACAGAATCAGTTTCCAGCACCCAGCAAATAAATACAACTTCTGTACTACTACTATAGAAAATGGTTTAATCATTAATATGTGGCAGGCAACCATCTGCAACAACCTGATTAAACACTAAACTGACCCATTTAATAATTAGAGCTTTCTATTGTCTGAAACAGGAAGCTGTTTGGAGTATCTGGGAAACATTATATACAAATTATTGGGACAGGCTTCTTATGCTTATCAGGATTGTAGGGCTAGGTAAACCCCTCAATAACCCTTAAACAATAGAAAGTATAGCAAAGGATGAGGTAAAATCTTAAACACAGATCATCAGGAAAGAGTGCAAATAGTGAAAAGAGCTAGGACAGTGGAAAGAAGTCAGACATGCACTCAAATCCTTGCTGCACAGTAGCTGTGTGGATTTAGACATACCATTTAGCACAGATTCGTCTGTAACGATGAGATAATGACACCTGTCTCATAAGGTTGTTCTGAACATTATATAGCACAATGGACTGTCTAATGAGCCCAGTACAAACATGCACACACTCACCTCCACGTGATCCATCAATGAGAGGTGATATTATTATCCTGACTTGCCTCTGCATGTAAAAGCAAAGGGAACTGTGAGGTACTAGTTGCCAGCAACTTAATCAAATGAAAAGGGTTTGACAGTTACCTGCTACATACCAAGCTTGGTGCAGGGTACCATGGGGCATAGCCAAGAAGACAGGTGGTATCACACAGCATTGCAGTATGTGACCATTTTTTTTTAAAGAGAGAGGGACAGTGAGAGAGACAGAGAAAGAGAGAAACAACTTTATTGAGTTTTTCACATGGACTTAGTTGCTCCAACACTTAGTTGTGTACGTGGTGCTGGGGTTTGAACCCGGGTCCTCTTGCTTGCCAGGCAAGCACTGAAACCGCTGAGCCACGGCTCCAGCCCCGTATGTGACCATTTTAATAACAAGTCCACCCATGTCCTGTGTTTCATAAGATATGAGCCAATGCACCATTTCACATAAAGTGTAGTCCTATTGAGAAATGATTGATGCACAGAAAAACAATAGCAACCCCTAATGTTTAAACTAGTGCTAAATTGAATATAATGCAAAATCTGCATTAAAATGAGGTAGTTGCTGGCCCTAGGGTGCTCTCTCTAGATAGATAGAGATGTAGATATATATACATTCTATTTTTGGCTAAGTGACTGAGCTCACCATGCTTTCAGAGTTGCTTTTGTAAACACCTTCCTCTTGGCCACCCATCTGGCCCTATGCCCTTCCTTCCCTACCAGCTCACAGACATGAGAATAGCAGAAAGGTTTAGCCCCCACTTCAGAAGCTCTGGCATGCTGAAGCCCCTGCTAAGAAGCCATGCTATGCCAGGCAGAAGAGCTCAACACAGCCAAAGTGAGGTTGAGATGGTAACAGACTTGGATCCTTGAGATTCCGTGAGCCTCCCTCCAGCGGGAACAGGCTGTTTCATAGAGTTAGTCTCTGCCGAGAAGAGGCAGCAAATGACTCTTTCCAAGTCACAGTCATTATGATGCCTATAACCTTTTCATTATAAAAATATATGCACATCTTGCGGAGCTTTGCTTACTTCCACTTTCCTTAGGCGGCTGCTGGGTTTCACACCCGCCAGATTAGATACATTCTGACTTGTTCAGGTACTGTCGGTTTAAATCCCTCCATCCTGGAAAAAATAAAATCAGCCAAAGGGATTAAGGCCTACTAAATCCAAGGAGAGTTTGGGGATGATTTTCCAAGCAGAGATTTCCCAAAGACAGCCCCCATCCTAACTAACAAGCCATTCTACCGTGCACACAGAGTCTGTTTCTACACACAGCCTCTTCAGCTTAGTCTGTCCATCCCAGCCTTTGTCAAATTGGAGAGGGCTGCATGTCCCTCCTGTGCAGTTTAGTTTCCAACCGAGATATTCCTCATACTTCCCCTGAGAGTCTGGCTAGCCCTCTCACAGGCATGCAGTTTGGATGTCAGGCATCTCCAGTTCTACATATATTTAACAAACATTTATGTATCACTCAGTGCTATGATTTGGATATGGTTTGTCCCCAAGGGTTGGCACATTAGAAGCTGGTGACAATGTGAGAAGTAGTGAGACCTTTAAGAAATTGAGCTTATTGCAAGATGATTGGACCATTGGAGCCTCCTGAGAGGTGATTGTGTCTTCATGGGTGCTGTTCTCAGAAGGGATTGATGTGGCTCTCATGAGATCTCAGTTCTCACAAGAGGGTGGTTATAAAAAGAGCAATTCTGGAACCTCCCCTCACTCTGATTTCCTGCCTTGCCAGGAGATCCCTCCCATTGACATGTACTACCACCATGATACCATCCACCATTAGGCCTTCACCAGAGGTGGAACAAGTGGGTGCACCAATTTTTGGCTTTCAATCTCCAAAAAAAAACTGTGGACTAACTGCACCTCTTTGTAAATTACCCAGCCTCAGGTATTTCATTATATTAACAGAAAGTGTCCTAATATACTTACCATGTGCCAGGCACTATTCCAGAAGCTGAATATTATTATCTTTATAGCAACCCTGTGAAGTATGTACAATTATTAAGCACATGTTAAAGATTAGGAATCTGAGGCACAGAAAGATGTCACTTGCCGACAGTCAGAACTGGTAAACAGGAGAGCTAGGAAGGAGAGCTGAAATTTGACCAGTCAGTCTAATTCCAGAACCTGTTCTTGAAACAACTAGAGTATCTTTCCTCCTGAAGTCTTACTGGTATAGCCACTTTCCCCAGGGCTTGAACTGAGAGTCCTTAAAGACATCTGCTCTATAATATCTCTCCCTTGCCTTGCTGAGTCAAAATTCATACTCTCCTCCCTCATCTGAAGCCCTTCCTGAATTGTGAATAAAACTTAGTGGGAATAATAATAATTTTCATTGGTCATAAACACCCAGACCAAACGACCATTTTCATATTCAAAGTAGAGCAGAGTCCTAGAGGTTGGGACTCTGAATAGGCAAGTTGTGAAGATGAGGAACAAAGTTTAGGAAAGATCTATGGCTGGCAGAGTTGCCTAGGGTAGAAAGGCCTGAGGATGACCATGATGAGGATCTATAAGCAGCCAGGGATTTCACAAAAATATTGGGTATCTGGAGGGCAAGGCTTTACAGAGAAGACAGATGTCATGCCCTCCTGATTTGGCCCCAGATCTTCCTCAAAAGCTAAGCCCCAACTCAAACCTAACGGGTGGTAATAAAGGCCTCTCCTGCAGTGGCAGAGACTTCGAGGTTAACAAACAAGGCCCTTAGTGTGGGGGGGTCCAAATTCACAGTTGCCTACCTCTTGTCTGTGACAAACAGGCACTTCTCAGTGAAGTCTGCCCCAGACCACTCACTTTGGGGCAGTATTTAAGAGAAGAAGGGAATGGCAAGCATTCAGATCAGAAAATTTGAAAGCCTTCTCAGGGTCTGGATAAACCAAGGTTATTGACTGTGGCCATGACAGGCAGATCTTCTAGGAAGTCTTTTTTTTTTATGAGAGAGGGACAGTGAGAGAGACAGAAAGAGAGAAACAACTTTATTTAGTTTTTCACATGGTCTTCGTTGCTCCAACACTTAGTTGTATACGTGATGCTGGGGTTTGAACTCAGGTCCTCATGCTTGCCAGGCAAGCACCGAAACTGCTGAGCCACCACTCCAGCCCTCTAGGGACTTAAAGCCCAGACTCATACCTGATGGTGGCTGCCACACACCCAGACCACTAGACATCTCTCATTTTCATTAAGACTATGATTAATATCCCATTTATCAATTATTTGATATGTCCTGGACACTGTTGTAAGTGTCTTAAAAGTATTAACACATTTACTCTTTACAATAACATTATTAAATAGTTATGATTATGCAAAAAGAACTAGGGCAAATTGGAGACATTCTGTGGGTCTCCAAAGCTGCCTTCTCTATTTGTAAAATTGATGGGGTACATGCAAAAGGAGGTAACTTCTGAGTAAGGCTCTATCAGTCTTTTCTCTCTCATGTAGAAGTGAAAAAATTCTGAGTGGTAGACCAAAGACCCAGAAGTTTTGGGATGAGTGAAGAGGTGTGTCATTGCCACTCACGTCATCCACCAAGGCACCCATCTGTTTACTTGTATCCAACCCTGGCGCTCCTCATCAGGGGAGTTAAACTATGGGTGTTCGATTGGTCAGTTTCACCTTGGATGGAGTAGCCCTACTTTCCTCACAGTTTACAATTGAGAGTATAATGGGACACTCCACGAGACAAAAGAAAAGCAGGGAATGAGTAATAGGATATAAAATGGCAATCTGATGAAAGTAGTAGGATATAGAAAGGCAATCTCATCCTTTTAAATCTCCCCATCACCTAGATGATTACACTATGATTGGTGGACTCCTCCATTCTGGCCCTTTAATGTGGAGTAGCCTTAGTACTAGTCTATGAGCAGACCTCCAGGAAGCACAGGGACTGAAACCCCTCTGACTCTGCTGGGTCCAGATTTGTCCATTTCTCTCAGTGACCAGAATAGAGAGCAAGGCTATCTTCTTTGGAGCCATTCAGAGACACCCAGAGCATCACTGTGTCCTAATGCTTAAAAATGGGGATAACAGGGCCAAAGAGTGCTGAGAATATAGGGAAGACTGTAAGTCTTATTCCTTTGTACCTGGAATGATCTTCAGGATCTGGTCAGACTCATGGACATGGAGGTAGGGAGCAATTGCTGATGTGTGCTATCTAACTCAAGCCCATGTAGGAATTCCCTTTTTAGTCCACAGAAAGAAGATATCAGAAGTTTACTTTGCCTGCCTCTTGCTTCCAGGAATCAACTTTAAATAAATCTCTCTCTTCATAGGGAGGAAATAAAACAGAGGCAAAGAGGCCAAGTCATGTAAGGGTCAATATCCAGGGTGAATTAACCACATTCATACTTATCTGAACACGGAGTATGCAGGTGAAACTGAATAGGTTTCTGAAGTAAATTTATTAGTTTCTCTCTCAAGTTAGCTTCATTTCCTAATCCTTCCATTCTCCTGATCTCAGAGTTATCATTGAATATGGGAAGTGAAAGACAGATGGACACTCATGAAATCCTTCCTTTTTTTTTTTCTGACCTACCTACTACTGCCCCATCTCCTGATCTTTTTTTTTTAAAGAGAGAAGGACAGTAAGAGAGAGAGAGAGAAAGAGAGAATAAATTTTTTATTTAGTTTTCATGTGGCTTTCGATGCTCCGAAACTTTGTTATGTACATGGTACTGGGGTTCGGATCCACGTCCTCGTACATGCAAAGCAAGCGCCGTAACCACGGAATCACCACTCCAACCTCTCATCTCCTGATCTTATTTCTAGAATAAAACTTAAACCCTTCAGCCAGACCTTCAAGGCCCTCTGTTACTAGGTCTCTGTGTAATATTCTATACATACCACACAAATTCTACCCATTCCAGGACTGGAGATGGTTTTATTAGATTGTTAGATTATTATTAGATTATTAGATTGGTTAACAACTCACAGTTTGGTTTACGGTCCTGGTTTTACAGTAATTGGCTGTATGGCTTCTCTGAGCCTCAATTTCCTTATCTGTAAAAAAAAAAAGGGTTACCAACAGCACCTGTCTCATAAGGTTAAATGAGATGATCAATACAAGCAAATCTCCAAGCACAGTAACTCACTACTAATATTGTTGTCTGTCATTATTATTACAGAGCTGAGTCATTCTAGAAATCCCCATATCTTTATTTCAATCTAATTGGCCACATTACTGACTCAATTTGGGTACCTCAGAGTGACCTATCATTTTCCTCTACTTCCCTCTTATGCATACCTCAACTACTCTCATCTGATTGCAGATGATTGCGATTTGGAAGCTATGTTTCACATGTCCCTCTTTTCTCCCTCTGCTAGTGTGGGAGGAGCCCAATAGGCCAGCAGAAGCAGCAGAGGCAGACATGGAGAGGAAGTAGTGCATTTGCCAAGTATGGCTTGGGAGGGAAGCAGCTCTGGGAACCTGCCTTCAGGCATTGAGCCTCATCCTTCCCCTGCCAAGGCCCATCCTGCTTTGCCTCATGGTGGACTTTGGAGGATACTCAGAAATTTCAGATGAGCTTGAGCCAAACATCTGTGTGAAATGGCTCCAGGTTAGTCCCCTCAGTCATACCAGATAAGGGGCTGGCGCAGCGGCTCAGTGGTAGAGTGCTTGGCATGCACAAGGACCTCGGTTCAAACCCCAGCACCACATATACAACTAAGTGTTGGAGAAACAAAGGCCAGATGAATAATATATAAAATTGATTCTCTGTTTCTCTCTCCCCCACACTCTTTTAAAAACAATTGCTTAATTTTTTTAAAAAATCATATCAGATAAACTCCAATTATGCAGCAGAGTTTCATCCTGAATTGCAGAAGTCATTAAAAAAATAGTCATGGAAGTGGTTCATGCCAAATGAAGACTAAGAGCCCCCCTTTGGCTTTCTGCATCGATGTTTTGCCATGCCCCTGTGGAAGTGAGTAGAACAAATCCCAGCAGGGTGGCTCCCTGCTCTGGATTAGACATGGTTTGTGCCCCCAACTTGTGTAGGAGTTTAAACCCCAGAATCATGTTAAAGTATTAAGAGGGTGGAAACAATCTGGCTATGGTGTTTGGAGGTGGAGTCTTTGGGAAGTGATTAGGATTAGATAAGGTTATCTGAGTGGAGCCCCCAGGATTGAAGTACTGGTGGTTTTACAAGAAGAGAGAGACCACGACATACATGTGCTCCCTATCTCTCACTATGTGTTACCCTGTGCCATCCCAGGGCTTTGCCAGCAAGAAGGGCATTGCAGATGAAGACTTTAGACTTTGTACCTTCAGAACTATGAGCCAAGATAAACTTTTTTTCTTTATAAAGCATCCTACCTCTGGTGTGACATATTAACAAAAAAGTGTATTAGTATGCTCCTTGTTTCTTCCCATCCACTTACAGAAATGCTTTATCTTAGAAAAGAGGTCTACCACACTGGTGTACTTTTGAATCACCTGTAGAAATCCTGAAACATACCAGTTGGGGGCACCATCAAGACTGATTACATCTGAATGCCTGGGAAAGAGAGAGAGGCCCTAAAATTGGTAAAACCAACAAGCTCCCAAGCATTTTTGAAGTGCTTCTAGGCCAGAGAACCACTGGATTAGACACAGCAGACTCTTAGCCAGTCTCCTGCTCTCCATGTCATTGTCTTTCTTGAATACTTCTATCACCAATTCTTTGAAATGTTAAGGTCAAGAGCCCCCATTATGACCCTATTCACTCTCCAACCACACCTACTACCCACCTGCCGTACACGCTAGCCACACCTGGTTCTTTAGTAGCCCCCTGGCGCACCACCTATGTTAATCTCATTGAAATTTTGCTCCTCTCCTTTGCCAAAGCAGTGGTTCTCATACAGCCTGCATTAGAATTTCCTGGAGGGCTGGTTAAAACACAGCTTTCTGGACTCCACAATGGAGTTTCTGATTCAATAAGTTCTAAAGTAGACTCAGGATTTGAATTACTAAAAAATTCTCAAGTGATACTGATACTGCTGGTCAAAACACAAGTTAAGAATGACAAACCTTGAAAGATCTTACTTATCTTTGAAGGCCTGGCCTGCCCCGATGCTGCTCTCACTACCAAACCTTCCCCTACCCCACTCCTCTCTTCCCCAGGTGAAACTGGACACTCATATTCTGCACCCCTGCGGTGTTTTATGTGTCCCTCTTTTGATTATACTTAGTGTTAGGATGATTCCAGGTGGCCGGGGCAGGGCATCATGCCCTGCATGCAAAAAGAACAACCATTCTGATGCCGGCAGACAAGCCCCAGTGGTGTCTCGCAAACACCCAATGATTGATGGATCCACCAGCCAATCTCCAAAAGGCCATGCTCATCAACTTCCTTCCTCTACCCCAGACTATAAAGTTGGTGTCCAGCCGGGCCCAGCACCATTTTCCTTTTCGCACCATTTCCCCTGCGTGCTCATCACTTCCCCTGTATGCCCACACTATGGCCGCATAGGTAGATTTGGCCTGGGAGTTGGCAATCCCAGTAAAGGGTTTTGCTTAGCCACTGTTAGGTCTGGCCACCTTTTTGAGCACCCATGCCTGAATTATACCCATGTTTCTGTTTTTTACACTTAGTTGTATTTCTCTCGCCCCCATTGGACTATACAGCCATTAAAACAATTTAAGCTATAATCACTTTTGTATACTCTACAATATTTAGTGCTGTATTTCAGACTAAAAGAACCCCATAATTTATCTCAAAGGAACTCATTTACTCTAGTATCTGGAGGAAGCCCAGATATGTGGGCAGCCTCTGCAAACTGAACTTGAGTATCATAGGATAGCACCATTCTACTGTGAATGCATAGTAAAAGTGAGGCCAAGAGATGTAGCTTCTGCATTGCCTTGTGACTCAGTAGAAGCTGCTCTCCCCTTCTTGAATTTCCAAAAGACCTCTTTGCAATTAACAGTGCACATCCAGGAAGAAATGACTCTACCAGGATATGCTCTTAGCAAATTTATAATAGAATGCATCCTTCCATCTCCCTTCACTATCTTCTAATTCCCACTCTCCTATTCCCAAGCACCTATAATATTCATGTTGGCCATTAGCTGTTCAAAGGGCTCCACAACAAAGGTTCTTGTACTCCAATCACACTTTTCTACCCTGCTCTGTCTCTGTACTCTGCTAAGATGCTCTGTTGGTAATATAACAGCTAAATATAGCCCGTGGTTATTAAGATCATGGACTCTGGGGTCAATGAGTCTGGTGAACTCCTGGATCATTTATATGCTGGAAAATCACTGAGCTTCTCTGAGGCTACGTTTGCTCATCTGTAATATAAGGATATCATGCATATTTGCAGAGTTGTTATGAAGAATACAGAAAAATAAGGTATGTAAAGCACTTATCACACATCTGTCATATATTAATTGCTCAATAAATAGTTGCAACAAATGCATTAAAATTTTACTCTTAGTATCTAGTGAGATCTTGCCCAGTTATCCCCTCCACTCCAGACCCCTAGGTAACTTTTGAATTTTTAACAACAAGCTTATCAATGAAGATCTCTGTGGAACCCCTTTGTTTTTGTTCTTCAGTCAGAATGATTTTTTTCAGAATACAGATGGTATCACTTTCTTCTTTTGCTTAACCTATTTCCCATTATTACTTCTTTGCTTATATGACAAAATCTTAAATCCTTTTATGTACATGGTTCTGCATTTGGTAGTTCTTAACTGGGAGGTGTTTGGGAATTTAGGTTGTCATGAATACCAAGGAGGGTATTTAATAGGCAGAGCAGGTACACTAAACTTCTGCAAGTTTGCCTGTGCAAACTAGTACTCTCTACCCTCATGCAGGATTATCCCATCCCAAAGACAATAACACGCCCATTAGGAGAAATGTCCATGTCAAACTCTACAGTCTCATCTCTCACACTCCCTTGCTTTCTGCACTCCAGCTACCCTAGTCTTGTTTATAGTTCTCCAAAGCACTTCAGACCTGCTTTTCTTTCTACTTGAAATATGCAGGGATTTTTTTTTCTGTTGAGTCATTTAAGTGCTACTGATCCTTCAAATTTCAGTTTAAGTGATATTTATTCATGGAGGCCTTCATTGATTCCCTCTTAAAATATACACTTCCTTAGAACTGTATTTCTTTTCTTTATAATATTTATCTCAGCTTATAATCATGTACTCATCTACGTAATTATTTGATTAATGCTTGTCTCACCCATGAGATCACAACCTCTAAGAAAGCAGGCATCACATCTGTTTTTGCTCACTGTTGCATGCCCACCACCTGGCTCAATGCTTGACTAGTAGCAGACCTTCGCTTTCTCTTTCTTGAAATAATTGCCCACATTAAGTAGCTCTAGCCTTATCAAGTCCCAAGGGAAGGTGGGCACCTATTACTTTCCTCTGCTTTTAT
>PVKS010053938.1:0-10233 GCA_004027875.1 Aplodontia rufa
AAAAAAAATCTTAGATATGAATGAGAATGATAACAAAACATATCTAAATCTCTGGGACAGTATGAACACATTCTTAAGAGGTAAATTTATAGCACTGACAGCCTTCATGAAAAATCAGGAGAGAGACCAAATGAATAAACTTAGGCTCCAACTCAAATCCCTACAAGAAAAGAAACAATCCAATTCCAAACCCAAAAGAAGGCCAAAAATAACCAAAATCAGACCTGAAATCAATGAAATTGAGAATAAAAAAGTACATTCAACAAATTAGAGTTGATTCTTTGAAAAAATAAATAAAATTGACAGAGCCCTAGCCAACTTCACCAAAAGGAAGAATGAAGTGAAGCAAATCAACAAAATCAAAGATGAAAATAGAGACATCACCACTGACTCAACCAAAATCCAGAGAACTATTAGAATTTATTTTGAAAAACTATACTCTTCCAAGTTTGATAATTTGGGAGACATGGACAAATACCTAGCCACATATAACATTCCCAAATTAACACAGGAGGACATTGAAAATCTAAACAAATCAAATTCAGGTTGTGTAATTGAAACAACAATCAAAGGCCTTCAAAAAAACAAAAGCCCAGGACTTGATGGATTCTCAGCAGAGTTCTAACAGACATTTACAAAAGAATTCACACCTCTCCTTACTAAGATATTCCATGAAATTGAAAAGGACTGAACCCTTACAGATACTTTTTATGAAGCAAATATAACCCTGATTCCAAAACCGAACAAAGACACATCAAGAAAAGAAAACTACAGACCAATTTCCCTGATGAACTTAGATGCAAAAAGATCCTTAATAAAATTCTAGCAAACCACACCAAAACATATCAAAAAGATAGTACATCATGATCAAGTAGGCTTCATTCCACAAATGCAAGGCGGGTTGAACATACACAAATCAATAAATGTGATTCACCGCTTAAACAGAATTAAAGACAAAAATCATATGATAATCTCAATTGATGCAGAAAAGGGCTTCAATAAAATTCAGCATGTATTTATGCTCATAACTCTGGAGAAGATAGGGATCAAAGGAAGACACTTTAATTTTGTAACAGCCATTTATGACAAACCCATAGCCAACATTATACTTAATGGTGAAAGATTGAAACCATTCCCACTAAATTTGGGTACAAGACAAGGCTGTCCACTCTCACCACTTTTATTCAATTTAGTCCTCAAAACCCTAGCCAGAGCTATCAGACAAGAGAAAGAAATCAAAGGAATTCGAATAGGAAAAGAAGAAGTCAAGCTATCTCTATTTGCCAGTGACATGATCCTATACCCAGAAGACCCAAAAACTTTATCAGAAGACTTCTATAGCTTATAAACTAATTTATAAAAGTGGCTGGTTACAAAATCAACACTCATAAATCAATAGCTTTCCTGTACTCCAGCAGCAATTCTGCCAAAGAAGAAATCAGGAAATCCATCCCATTCACAATAATCTCAAAAAGAATAAAATACTGGGGCATTAATCTAACAAAGGATAGAAAAGATCTGTACAATGAAAACTATTGAGCATTTAAAAAAAAAGAAATTGAAGAAGATCTAAGAAGATGGAAAAACATTCCATGTGCTTGGTTAGGTAGTGTCAATATAATTAAAATGCCCTTTCTGCTGAAAGCTCTCTACAAATTCAATGCAATCCCCATCAAAATACCAAGGACATTCTTCATGGATACAGAAAAATCAATTTTCAAATTCATTTGGAATAACAAGAAAGCCAGAATAGCCAACACATTACTAAGCAAGAAAGAGGAAGCAGGAGGTATCATAATACCTGACCTGAAATTATATTATAGGTCTATAGTAACAAAAATAGCATGGTACTGGTATCAAAGCAGACATGAAAATCAATGGAATAGAACAGAAGATACTGAGACAAACCCACAAGTCTTTAGCCATCCAATATTTGAAAAGGGGGCAAAAACATAGCGTGGAGGAAAGACAGACTATTCAATAAATGGTGCTGGATGAACTGGAAAGCCATATGCAGACAACTGAACAAAAATCAAATCAAAGTGAAACAAAGAATTAGGATTTAAACCAGAAACTATACAACTGCTTGAAGAAAAAATAGAATCAACACTCCACCACGTCGGTATAGGCACTTCCTTAACAACACTCCCATAGCACAAGAATTAAAGCCAAGAATCAATGAGTGTGATGCCATTAAACTGAAAAGCTTCTCTGCACAGTCAAAGAATTAACCAAGAGTATCAAGGGAGAGCCTATAGAATTGGAGAAAATCACTGCCTGCTATGCTTCCAACAGGGAACTAATATCCAGAATACACAAAGAAATAAAAAAACCGAACAACAAAAACACAAATAATCCAATCAATAAATGGACTATGGAACTAAAGAGAAACTTCTCAAAAGAGGAAGTACAGAAAGCCAATAAACATACAAGAAAATGTTCTACATCACTAGCAATCAGAGAAATGCAAATCAAAAATTCACTAAGATTCTACCTCACTCCAGTCAGAGTGGCAAAAATGAAGAATAGGAACAATAACAGATGCTGGAGGGGTTGTGTGGAGACAGGTATATTAACTCACTGTTGGTAGGACTGCAAGCTTGTACAGCCACTCTAGAAAGCAATGTGGAGACTCCTCAAAATCTAGCGATGGGGCTGGAGTGGTGGCTCAGTGGTTTCAGTATGTGCCTCGCATACACAGGGACACAGGTTCAAACTGCAGCACCATGTACACAACAAAGTTCGGAGCAATGAAAGCCAAATGAAAAACTAAATAAACATTGATTTCTCTTATAAAAAAAAAACAATTAGGGTTGGAACCATTTTATGATCCAGCTATCCCACTCCTGGGTATTTTCCCAAAAGAGCTGACTCGGCATACACAGAGACACAGCTACGTCAATGTTTATAGCAGCTCAATTTATAATAGCTAAACTATGGAACCAACTGAGATGCCCCTCACTGGATTAATGGATTCAAAAATTGTGGTATGTATACACACACACACATACATACTTATACACAATAGAGTTCTACTCTGCTTCTACTCTGCTACTAGAACAATATCATGGCATGTGCAGCCAAATGGATGGAAATGGAAAAAAATTATGTTGAGAAAAATATCCCAAACACAGAAACTATAAGGCCAAATGTTTCCTCTCATATGTGAAAACTAGAGTAAAACCTAAGATAGGATAGACTCACCATAGTTGAAATTTCACATAAGCTGGGGAAACCATAACTATGAAGATGTCAGGGGAAGGGAGGGAGGCAGTGAAGGGAGGGAAGGATTGCAGGGGTTATCAAGACAACTGGGAACACTCAACTCCCAGAAAATCTCAGAAATTTCAAACATTAATATATTTGTATATGTTCATTTCTAATTATAGTATGGGGGTATTACAGAGGAAACATGAGATTGCAGAATGGCTGAAGTGGAGGAGATCCTGGATTCGGATCGCCCTTAACTTACTATCTCCTTATGTCAATATTCATGTATGCATGAATACATAACAATGATTCCTCCAATATGTAAGACTATGTTGAACAAATAAAATAAAATTAGGAAACTGTTATTTTCAACTAAGCTACAAATGTCTTTATGCTTTCATACCTCACATTATTGCCATAGCCATTGTTTGTTTTTATTGTTCTTTTAGTTCATTAATAAATGTATAAAAAGCACATATCTTAAGTGTATAGCTCAAGAAGTTTTTACAACTGAATACTGTATTTTATGTGCTACTGTATATTCTGTTTGTACATAACTAAATTTAAGAAGTCCAGGTCAGGACCATGTTTTCACTTATCACAGCACCCAACTCAATCATAAACTGAGTGATAATGACCAAGGCAGATAACATTGTTCTTTACCTACAAGACATAGGCATTTTGTACCAGATAATCATCAAGTAGAAAGGTATAAAGTTACTCCTCAATATTCACTCAAAACAATAATCACATTAATCACTAATAATTATCTAGTACTTATAATTACTAATATTATTTCAGTTTCATAGATCAGGACACTGTGGTGAAGAGTGATTTAAAAATTGACTGAGATCTAATAGCCAGTAAACTGAAGAGCAAGACTTAGTAAGAGCAACATGAAACTTAGTATCCAAAAAGTAAAAGAATTTAAGCTACCTAGTCCCTCTACTACAATAACTATCTTTTCTTTGAGACTGAGAAAACATTTAGCATTTTTTTCCTAAGATCAAGAGTAGGAACGCATTTTTCTTTAGTAAACATTAGTGATGATTCAGACTTGTAGGACGAAAGCAGTCGAATAGACTCTTAATAGCACATCAAATTCTGCAAAAAAGACAATAAGACTACGTATTATAAATATGACTTACTTGTTGATTGAAGCCCTTCTCCATTTATTCCTGAATCCACATCACCTCAGCAATACTGGCTTCTTTTCCATGTTGTTGCTTATATGGAACCTCTAGGATATTTTCGGAGCTCTTCCTGATGGGTGGGATGGTGCTTCTGAGTGACCAGCAGTCTCACTCTTATCTCCTGAAATGCCTGCCATTTTATTACAAGCAATGGTTGAGAAAGTAAGATTGCCATTGAGGCCAATGAGACCATCTCAACCCCCAAACCCATAAAGTCACATTTATTCAAAATGTTTAAAGTAGCTGGGCATGGTGGCACATGCCTGTAATCCCAGTGAATGGAGAGGCTGATGAAGGAGGATTACAAGTTCAAAGCCTGCTTCATCAACTTAGCAGCCCTAAGTAACTTAGTGAGACTATCTCAAAATAAAAAATAAAAACAGGCTGGGGATGTGGCTCAGTAGTTAAGCACTCCTGATATATAAAAAAAAATTTATGGTAAAGCTATTCTTCATATTCTTGGATTACATGTCTAAAATAATTCAAAATTTTTTTCTTACATATGTAGTGTGAAAAGCAATGAATACTACTAAGAAATTTGGGGTGACATATCTATGTTCTGATTCAGATTTTATTGTGAGTATTTCTCTTAAAAATAAAAGCAATAGGCATTAGTGATTTGGTGACTATCTTTCTTTGGTTATGTTCTACTTAATATAGCTCAGATGAAGAAGGAATTTTAGTGAGATTTTAAATATAGTAAGAGTGAAAAAAATAATACATACACTAATTTGATATTTCTGCCATGTAATGCTCTGAAGAACACAACGGAATTGGTGTATCTTGATTCTGAACTACAGAGAACTCTTCATGTAAGTATTATACATGAATAATGTTTGATTATAAATCTGTAGACAAACAAGATAAAATAGTATTAAGGAATGATTTTGAAATTATAATTATATTTAGTTCATTGCTTTACCTAAATATTTAACAAATTATCTTTCAAAATAAGATTTTCATTTTCTCATGACTAAAAAGGTATACCAGTCGTAAAAGGCAATAATACACTATCTATGTTAGAGAAAAACACAGCCTTAGCTATTAACAAACATCTCTTGCTCTTTTATCCCAAAACAATTCTGTTGATGAATGTTCTTCAAATCAAGTGATAGCAAATACATCTGGAAGGCCATTCTGTATTTGCTTTAATAACTAACTTGATGATCTAAAGAACAGGAAGGGATGATAACTTCATTAAGCTATGAACCCAAATTCCTCTGCCTGTAGCCCTATAAATAACATTCCTATGTTATCTCCTATAGTACACTCTCTTACCAAATGTTTTGGGGGAACTGGTAGCGAAGAGGGCAGAAATGAGTCTGTGGTTCTATTTAAGAGTTGCACAGTCATAAAATTTGGGAGGAAGAGAGACCTTAGAAGTTATCTTGGTAAATGGCTTTGTTTTACAAATGAAAGAACTGAGCTCAGAGAAGCTCAACAACTCACAGAGTATGAGTAAGTAAGTACACAGTAAAGTCATAATCTTAACACTTATCTATTGACTCTTAGGGTTACAAAATGTTAAGCACATATATTAATATATATGGGTACATGTATATGTACATATATCTATATATCATAAACTATATATACACACTATTAAGTGTTTTATATTATTGTTTAATGCCCGAAACATTGATCCATTTCACCTCGAATACTCTTGGCATAAGGAGTAGTAAATTAGAAATAGGCCATCCTTTGCAAAGACAAAAGACCAACTTTAAATCATCTCAATCAATGAAATAGGATCAATGTGATCCATGGTTCTAATGCTTCTGCCACTCCCCACCCTGTCCCCTGTAGCCAAAGTTAATTTTCTCTAAGAGAAGATAGAATTCTTGTGTTCAAACTGTTTTCACAATTTTCCAGTCAATGGCTGTTAACAATCAGACACTTGAGATACCAAGATGATATAACCTGAAATTCAGAGAAACAATAGACAGCAGGAACAGAGTTCAGAAGAATCAGGCAAACATTCAAGCAAATAAGATGCAAGATTGGGTGTTCTGACAGAGAATTAAAAACTACAGAATAAATAAAAAACACAATAACCAGGATACTGTCTCAATGGAAATTATTCAACTGATGAAAAAATTAGAAAATCAGAATATAATTCTGAAGAAAATATTCTGATGAAGTACAGACACAAAAGGTAGAAACTAGAACAAATAATTTACAATATCATGAAAATCTCTAATTCTTGTTACTAAAATCCTACAAAGGAGAGAAGAAATAAAGCAGAAACAATATTTAAAACTGAAATGATTAAGAATGTAAAAAACTGGAGCTGGAGCGGTGGCTTGGTGGTTATGGCGCTTGCCTCTCAATATTTTTAATATGCATGCGCAAGGACTCGAGTTCAAATCCCAGCACTATGTACACAACTAAGTGTTGGAGCAAAAAAGGCCACATGAAAAACTAAATAAAATTGATTCTCTCTGTCTCTCTCTCTCTCTCTCTCTCACTGTGCCTCTCTCTTAAAAAAAAAAAAAAGAATGTCAAAAACTGACTCAAAGCTTAAAGATTGAAGAAACTCTATGAACTCCAAGAAAGGCAAATAAAAAGAATAATCCAAGAGTTATATAATAATAATAATACTGAAATCCAAAAACAAAGAGAAAATCTTAAAAGCAGCCAGAGGAATAAAAAGATCGTCTTTGAAAAAGCAACAGAAACAATGGTCATACATTCATTTATTACTCGGCTTGGTGATGAGAAAGGAAGCAGGACCTAGAGACCAAGGTGGACTGAAGAGTGGTGTCTGGGATATGGGTATTATTCCTCTTCTTTATCTGTTATTCTGTTTCCTTATAGGTCTTTCTATTGTAATAACTAGTCAAATTATAATATATGTATTTAATATTTCATGTATATTTAATAGTTTATATAAATAAATATTAATAGATTTATATCATCATATAAATATTAAATGTCTTTACATGTTTTTTAAAAAAACACAAGACCCTTTCCTTGGTTGTGCTTTTCTTACTTTCAAACATTGGAGTGGGATCATCACCCTTCTTAAAAGTCCCAGAGGCATCTTCCCTATTGCTCGCTCTGCCTCCCTGCATCCTCGTCCTCAGGGGTCTTACCTCTTAATATTTTTAATATGCAGTTTCCCCTGATTAAGAGTAATTTTTACGTTATCACAAATATGCACTAAAATTATTTTTCTCCCTAAACCATCAACACCAGCTCAACAAACCTGTCATGCCCAGAATGGTGTTAACATTGAGTTAGGCCAGACAAACTCTCCATCAGCACAATACCAAGCCACTAAACAAAACACAGGGAGGTAAAGATGGCATTCATGGTTATTTGATGGTTCATGTTGAGTAATGTCAGCTGTTAAATATTCACTATGTTCCACGCATTATGCTTATCTCACATCTCACAACCCCCTCTGCTTAAGGTACAACTGTTTTTCTAACTTTACAGATAAAGAAACTGAAGCTTATGGAAGTTATAAGTGACTAGTGGTATGCAGAACCAGGACTTCTCTCTCACCTGGAAGCTATGCATGACAGTGGTTCAAACACACAGACCAGTCCAAGCTTTGTCCATCATAACACTATGACATCAAGAAGGGGAAAAATATTGATTTTTTTTCTAAAATGTGTCCATGACGGTGTTACCCAGACAATTAATCTAAATTCCATTATGGAGTAAAATAAAATAAAAACTAAACAGTATGGAAAGTGGTAGATTTTTGGGAATGATTGAAATGAGGTAACAATCTTACGGTCCCCTACCTTTTTATTTTTTAATTTTGCCTGCTGTGCTTCTGCAAACATGAAATTCAAAGAAGGAGATTTATGTACATTTCCAAACACCCCCAATCTCAACAAAGCCACTTCTTTACCTAAATTCCTTAAAATATTTCCTAGTCCAATCTAATCATTTTTATTTTTTATTTGGTTCCATTGCATTCTATAGCAAAGCAATAGTTCTAAGACTCCCTTGAACATCTCTGAATCCTGTTGCCTTTATTAAATGTTTTCTCACTCTATTCTGATGTTTTCATTTTTATGGTCCATTCTACTCTATTTTCTTCTGTGGCAGTGAACATTATAAATACTCTGGGCCTTGCCCTGTGACTGTTATAAATCCTTCTGCCTATATCAGCTTTGTTTTTCTGCCCTTTTAACTGGTATAGGTAAAATAAATCCCATGTTTACATGATAGATAATACCATCTACTTGGTATATATTTGGTGAAGACATGGAAAGTTAAATTTGTTGATTCATGAATGTTTTTGAGCTTTAGATTGTAGTGTTTATTACAAGTTACAGAATAATTGTATGGATTCACTGACATTTTTATTACACATCTAGCAATTATTTTTTTAAAAGGATCACTAGATAATGAATTACATATAAAAACCTCACATAGTAATTATTATTGCGATAATTTGTGATATTATCATTATCACAAAATAATGATCCTAAAGATAATGATAATTAAATCTATTAAATTAATATCATTATACCTGTGTACATACCAAAACCCCACAACTTCCCTAAGTGAGAGCAAATGGAACAAGCCTATGATGATGATTAAGCTATACTCGTACCACTAACACTGACTCTTACACAAACTCCTACTTAGCAACTTTGAACCTGTTATATTTCCAAGAGTATTGTCAGATGTCAGTCATTACATAAAGAATACAAAAGAAGAAAAATAGAAAAAGAGTCTTGAAAGATTACCAAGTATCAACATAATTTTCTACTGTCAACTTCTGGAAAGCTGGAAAATAATTTCAATTACACTCTGAATTTAAGATGAGCAAGATTTACATTTTCTTGTGAAAATGCATTTTTCAGTTATTGCCACTTATTAATTATGGAGCCAACAAGAGTTGAAGACTTTGTTCATACATGTTGAGTCACATGCAGTCTAGATAGGACAAACAAAGAAAGACATTAAAAAATCCAGTAGTAGGTGGGATTATTAATTGCTTATTTACTTTTTATTTGTTTCTATGATGTTTGTTTGGTGGTTTTTGTTTGCTTGTTTGCAGTACTGGGGATTGAACCAGGACCTTGCACATGCTAAACAAGCACTCTATCACCGAACTACATCCTGGCCCTTCTTTGGTATTTTTTGGATGTAAGAGAACAAAAGCATCACTGTCCCTGATCAAAGGAAGGGAGAAAAAAGCAAAAACTGTGGCCAAAGTCAGAACATGTCAAAGAAATTGGAAAATTTTCCTTCATTCATCTATTATAATCATAGCTTTAGTTAGAATAAAAAAGAGGTATTGTTCTTCTGAGTCCTACAAAAAAAAGAAGTCTAAGAAATGAATTTGTGAAATCAAGCTTAATTTAAGAAAATAAATTGAATAAGAATAGGTCATCCACCTGCAGAAAGTTGAAATTAGACCCATATCTTTCTCCTTGCACAAGAATCAAATCAAAATGGATCAAGGAGCTTGGTATCAAACCAGCTACATTGCAATTGATAGAAGAAAAAATTGGTCCAACACTTCAACATTTAGGAATGGGCAAAGACTTTCTCAACAGGTCTCCGAAAGTGAAGGAAGTAAAGTCAAAAATCAGTGAATGGGATGTCATAAAACTAAAATGCTTTTGTGCTGCCAAGGAAACAATCAAAAGAATCAAGAGATTTCCTACTGAAATGGAGAGTATCATGGACTTTGATTCCTCAGACAAGGGTCTCATATCCAGAATCTATAAAATCCTCAAAAATGTCAGCTACAAAAACACCAACAGCCCAATTGATAAATGGGCCAAAGAGCTAAATAGAGACTTCTCACCAGAGGACATTGATCAAGCCAATGAATACATGAGAAAGTGCTCTAAAT
>PVKS010053939.1:0-10233 GCA_004027875.1 Aplodontia rufa
ATGGTGAAAGGGAGAGATTTCCTGATTTCTTCTTCTGCGGATTTGTTGCTGGAGTAAAGGAATGCTAGTGACTTACTGGAGTTGATCTTGTAGCCAGCTACTTTTCTAAAATAGCCTATAAGCTCTAGGAGTTTTCTGGCCAATGTTATTGGGTCTTCTAGGTATAGAATCATGTCATCAGCGAATAGAGATAACTTAACTTCCTCTTTTCCTATATGAATACCTTTGATTTCCTTGTCTTGCCTGATAGCTCTGGCAAGGGTTTCAAGGACTATATTGAACAAGAGTGGGGAAAGCAAACAGCCTTGTCTTCTTCCTGAATTCAGTGGAAATGCTTTCAGTTTTTCTCCATTGAGGATAATGTTGGCTATGGTCTGTCGTAAATGGATCTGATATAGTTAAAGTATCTTCCCTTGATCCCTATCTCTTCCAGAGTGTTGAGCATAAAGTGGTATTGAATTTTATCAAATGCCTTCTCTGTATCAATTGAGATGATTATATGGTTTTTGTTTTAATTCTGTTTATGTGGTGAATTACATTTATTGATTTGCATATGTTAAACCAGCCTTGTTTTCCTGGAATGAAGCCCACTTGATCATAATGTATTATCTTTTTAATGTGCTTTTGTAATCAATATAATAAAGATGGCCATTCTACCCAAGGCATCAGCCTTGGCTTGCTTTGTCATTATTCATTTGTTCTTGATTGTTTGATAATGATTCCCTCCTAAATGTAAGACCATATTTAATGAATTAAAAAAAAGAATCAATAAATGCTACAATATCAAATTAGAAAAAGCTTCTACACAGCAAAGGAAACAAATAAGGGGGTGAAGAGAGAGCCTGCAGGAGAGAAGATCTTTGCCACCTTTTCCTTGATTAATATCCAGAATATATAAAGATCTCAAAAATGAAAAACAACACCAAAGAAAACAAATAACCTGATTAATAAATGGGCAAAAAATTACTTAGTTACTTTTCAAAAGAAGAAATACAAATGGCAAATAAATATGTTAAAAAATGTTCAACATCTCTTGCAATCAGGGAAATGCAAAAAAAAAAAAAAAACAAAAACAGAAAAAACCCCCCAAAAACAACATTTAAATTTCCTCTCAGTCCAGTCAGAGCAAAGATCAAAAATACAAAAAATAATAAATGCTGGTGAAGATGCAGGGGAAATGGTATATTTGTACATTGCTGGTGGGACCACAGCCTACTATGACCACTCCAAAAGCAATATAAGACTCCTCAAAAAACTAGTAGTGGAGCCCCTATAGACCCAGGTATCCCACTCCTTGGTATATATGTAAAAGATTTAAATTAGCATAGTAGAGGGATACTGCCATATCAATTTTTATAATAGCATAATTCACAATAGCCAAGTAGTAGAACCAACACAGAAGCCAGTCAATAGATGCATAGATAAAGAAAATTTGGTATATATTCGCAATGAAGTTTACTCAGTCATAAAGAAAAATGTAATTATGGCATTTGCTGGTAAATGGATGGACTGGAGAGCATCATGCTAAGACCACAACCGAGAAAATCATAGGTAGAATGTTTTCTCTCATTTGTGGAAGCTAGGTCAAAATAAGGAAAAATATGGGGGAATTTCCATGAAAATAGAAGAGATATCAGTGGAGTGGAAGAAGGGAATTGAGGGGGAGGGAAGAGTGAGAAGCCATGAAATTGGCCAAATTATCCTATGTACATACATGAATATACATATCATGGGGAATTTCACCTTTATTTATATTTGTAATACACTAATTAAAAACAAACTATAAATAAGCAGAATAAAGACCATTTGAATTAGAAGAAAGGCAATAGAGGGAGGGAAAGAGGGAGGGAAAGGGGAAGTACTGGGACTAATTTTGAGCAAATTAAGTTCCATGTTTTTATAATTATGTCAAAATAAACCCCAACATTATATATAACTCTAATGCACTAATGTATTATCTACTTTACTTCCCTTTCTCTATTTTTATCCATTCATTCCCAACTCTCAACCTTCCCTGACACTGAAGTTACCATGAGGAATGCTCAAGGTACAAATTCAAGACCGAGGAGCTGTTTCTTGATTTCTGCTCCAATAGCCAGAATTTCTGAGTTTCTTCAAATCTAATGTTCTTCCTCAGACACCCACCTCACTGAGTAGATGTTCTCTCATTTGATTCTGATACAGAGAAGCTAGGATTTGTAGCTGCTTCTACTTTACTAGCTCAATCCTTCCCAATAGTTTGACTTCTATTTTTTTTTTTGATTAGTAGTTTAAAATACTTTCTTACTATATGAAACAGCAAAAAAAAAAAAAAAAAAAAAAAAGATCTAAGTTGATTGTGTGTATCCACAGACTGCTTATTTTTGTCTTCTTTTGTTGGAGAAAATAATATGTTCTGGAGCTGTTGATTACCAATAAATGAGGAGATTCCTAAAAATACTACCAGTAGAACTAATGTATTCCCATATTTATTGCAGCATATTCCCAATAGTCAAGTTATGGAGTCAGTCTAGATGGCCATCAACAAATATACAAAGAAATTATTGTATATTCATACAATCGGGTATTATTCAGCCACAAAGAAGAATGAAATCATGCAATTTGCAGGAAAACTGATGGAACTAGCAGTCATCATGTTAAGCAAAATAAGCCCAGATTCAGAAATATAAGTATTGCGTGTTTTCTCTCATATGTGGAATCTAGGAAAAAAATTAGATAAAAGTAGAGGGACAACTAGAGAAGGGGAAATGAATGGTGGAATAATAGAGGGTAATGGGAAAAGGATGGATTCAAAGTATGTTATATGTGTGTTTATGAAACTGCCACACAGAAATCCATTATTTTGCACCATTTATATGTGCTCATAATTATCATTAAAAGTAAAAAAAAGCTAATTTGTGTAAAATAAACCAGAAGTTGTTGAGAAGATTTGAACGTACTCTTACTCTCTTTTTTATCTTTGCAATACAATACTAATTCCCAGGATAATGTCTGAAGCCACAAATTGTATATGTCAGAGGCTACCAGGTTTGTTTGAGAATAATGCATCTTCTATTACATGTTCTTGCCCTCTTTGATACAATAGTTAGCCTATGTAGTTAATATACATTGACTAATAATGAAAATAGTTTTCCTAAAAGCTTAATTCTGAAATGAACAGAAGCCACATGAAAGAACATTTTGAAAAATAATAAAAATTATATCTGTGGATTCAGGGGAAATGAAGAAGCATTCCTCATGGTAACTTCTTCCAAGTAGTAATTTCTATATTGGAGTAATATGAAAAACAACAGGATGAAATCTTGGTTTCATCCGGTTTGTGGACATAACTATGTCCTACATATCATTATAGTTCTTTACAGAAACTTATTTCAACATGTAACGATACCTACCTATCCTCCAATAGGAACGACATATTATTTCTCCTTTATTTTGTCTATTTTCCACCAGCTGTACTGCAAGGAAGACATGTTCCCTTCACAGTCATACAACCACTGCTGAAGAACAGTGATGAAGGTTGAGTGTCCAGTGGTGCTCTGCCACAGACTAGGTTGCCACATGAAGAAAATACATCCTGCTCCATCCTTCCCAGGTCAATAGTACTTCTGGCCACAGACTTTCAACAACCTTAAATTCTAAATGATAATAGTGTTAAAAAATCCTTCCTGGATGAGGCTATAAGACCTTTTTGAGCCCTGGGCAAATATGGTATTCTATTGTGCTATTTCTTGATCACCTCATTTATAATTGGCTTTATTTTTCTTCTAGTTATTAGTTTACTAGGAGAACTTCCCTAAGGCTTCTATTCGTGTAGGTAAGTCTTTTCTTCTTATGATAATAAGCTGATAGAAGTGTTATTTCCACCTATCTTGGTGCTACAAGATTTTCAAAGAATATCTAATAAGATGGAGACTACTATCCAAGCTCTACATGTATTCCTTCCATTTTAGTAGCAATGAGTGCAAACTGAGACAACTGTCAATTGATTGTATTCTATTCCTTAATATAATTGCTTGTGCATGCCATTAAATATTAGTTCTGTACAATCAATAAAGGAGGAAAAAGTTGTTCTTAGTATCTTATAATGCCTAAAGTGATGATAAAATAAAAGAAGGCGGATTTTGTTCATTGTATTATTTTTTCATTAGAAATAAAAATGTCAAATTTTAATGGTCATTGCAACAAAACAAAGCCAGGAGCAAATTTTTTTTTCCCTAAATAAATAAGAGGAAGGGGGTAGACAGCAGCCTGGAGACTTTAAGGACTGCTTATGGCCCTTAGCTCTTGGTGAGACTCCTGTAACTTGCTTCTAAGGAAAACAGAGTCACTCACAGTCTGTTATTCTGAGCAGAGGCTTAGCAGTAGAGCACTTGCCAGGCAAGCTGGAGGACTTGGGTTTGAACCCCAGCACCACATACAAAACTAAGTGTCAGAGAAATAAAGGCCAGATGGAAAAATAAATAAATCTGATTATATGTTTTTTAAAAGATAAAGTGCTTATTCTAGCTTTCAACAAAAAATATATAAGATTCTGGAGAGTTTCTTAGTGGTTAGAACACTTGCCTGACATGCATAAGAATCCTAATTTGAACCCCAGCACCACATACCCACATACACAAATAAGATGAAAAACTAAATAAAATTGTTTCTCTCTTTCTCTCTCACTCTCTCTGCTTAAAAAAATAAAAAAATAAAAAAAGAAAGAAAGAAAGAGAGAGAGAAAGCCAAGGACTAAAGAAGTGTGGCTGGCAATGGTTTTGTTATGGTTTGGATCTTAAGCTTAAGTGTCTCCCAAAGGCTCATACATTAAAAAGGTGTGATCCCCAGCTAATGCTGCTACGGGGAGCTGGGCGAGCCTTTAAGAGGTCGGGTCTAGTGGAAGGAATGAAGTCATTGGGGGTGCCCCTCACATGATATGTTTTCATTTTCATTTGTTTTGAAGAATATTGGGACCTCTGCCCCTTCCTCTCCTTCTGCTTCCTCAGTCATGAGTGAGCAGCTTTGCTCTGCCACACACTCCTGGCTGTGATATTCTGCCTTGCCGCTGGCCCAAAACAAGGGGCAAGGCCACCATGGACTAAAACCTCTGAAAACATGAGCCGATGGACTGGAATAAATCTTTCCTCCTTGTAAGCTTATTAGCTCAAGTATTTTGTCAAAAAACTCACAGCTGACAAACCCACTAAGCAGGGGTGCAGTATCAAGTAAAGTCCCACAGATAATTACTTTGGCTCAACCCATGGGAGATCCCTGTAGACTGTTACAGTAACCTTTCCGGTTGTCCCAACTGGAACAAGGGAGCTGGAATATTTAAATATCCCTACACCCATCAGCCATTGGTTAGGGAAATGCAGGAGTTCCTGCATTTCTAGGCACATCTGGCTGTACATGAACACGTGCAAGGAGGGTGCTGCAGCCTAGGGGAAGCCCTCCTACATGTACAGGTGCAGCCAAGTGCCACTGCGCCCAGCTCTGGAGGATGAATTCTTGGCAAGATCTAAGGTTTTTGTTGGATGTGCCCAGCAATATGACATCCACTGATGTGGCTTTTGTTTTAGGAATAGCAAGATGAAGGTCAAGGGGACCTCTTTTCTTTAAAATGTTGCTGAAAAGTCAGTATTATAACATTGTAGAAAATTTTAAAAATAAGTAACCTACAATCTTCCAGCAAATATTGCAACTGTTTTTTGTCTTTACTGGGGATCGAACCCAGGACGTTGCAAATGCTATGCAAGCGCTTTGCCACTGAGCTACATCCCTAGCCCACAACTGTTTTAATTACTTGTACACTGCCTTTCAGATTTTGTCCACTCCCAGCTAGAAGTCTTTTCCCAAACACAGAGGACACCATCAAAACTTTTTCCTTACTGGGCATTGTGGTGTGCCCCTGTAATCCCAGTTACTCAAGAGGTTGAGGCAGGATTATCCCAAGTTCTGGACAATTTAGCAAGACTCTGACTCAAAATAAAAAGTAAAAGGACTTGGGTGTAGCTCAGTGATGGAGGGCTTGCCTAGCATGTGCAAGGCACTGGGTTCGGTCTCCATTGCCACAAAAATAAAATAAAATGTGGACCAGTCTTCAAAGTAGATTGGAGTTTGGGAAGCCAACTCAGCCTTCTGAGACTATGTGGTCAGCAGCAATATCAAGAAGCTGGAGTCAGGTAAGACAAGGTCAATGAAATTAAACCCACTGACTCGGAAAAATAGTCTGTCCTGTTCTGAAAATAATATTAGTAACTCTTCCAGATGATAAGGGGCAGATTCCAGGTGGTGAGGGGCAAATGCCTGCATAAAATAGTCACTAAGGAGGCCTACTTTCGCTTACTGTATTAGCATAATAAAAACCCACCCCAAGACAGAGATTTACTATGGTAATGAGACACTCATCTCAAAAAAGGCTTGATGAAGATCACAACAGCAACTGAAACTCCACCCCTGCAGGTGATGTTATCAGGAGACTGGGGCCCTTCCTACCTTGTAGATGAAATAAAAAGTGCACCTTTGTCCTTTATTTGAGTCCGTCTAGGATTTCCATCCTCCGTCCTCCACGTGCTGCCTCCCTTATGCTCAGAAAGACTAGAGTCTTATTCCTGTGTCAATCTTGCTTTTATCTCATTCTCCTGATGGAGAGCACAAGAATCCACAGCGTTGGTAATAAAGATATTTCACTACCCCACATCATTTTTAAAGAGCTCCAGGCGGGGAGAAAAACTGGGCTGAGCCCTGGGTGGAGGGCAGTTGATGGATGGAGAGGCCAGGTGCTACAGAAGGCAGGGGCTCTGCTGGTTTATTCATCTATTCTCTGCTATGGAACCTCATAAATATTTTCCTGGTTTCTACAGTCTGCTTTTTCCTTTTTATGGCTGGGTAGTAGATGTACCATAACTTATCAAACCTATTCTGTATTGGCTATTGAGCATTTCAGTCAAACCCATGATTATATCTTACAGAATTCTGCAATTAACTCTTCCTGCATTGAGCTTTTTACTTATGTTGTATTATTTCCACATAGTCTAGAATAATGATTATGAGTGTGTAGGTTCTGGGAAAAGAATGTCAGTTTTTTAAATACTAATTTTATGACATTATCTGTGGTAGTGTGGGCTATTTTCCTAACTTCTCTGTTTCTCAGCATTTCATTTGTAAAGTAAGAGTCTTCCTTATAGGACTGTTGTGAGAATTAAATAGCATGTTAAGTCCTTGGACTGAGTTAGTATTCAATAAGAGATAACTACTAATATTATTACTAATTATTGATCCAAGTAATTTGAACAATATCTTCAAGATTGTTTCTAGCTTGTGGTGATGGTTGTATAACTCTGTAAAATATACTAAAAGGCATTGAACTGTACACTAAATAAAAGCTGTCACTAGTTAAAAAAATAAAAAAAAATAAGGTTGCGTTCTGACTTGTGATTGATGCTGTTGCACACTTGGCCAGGATAGGATGGTAACGTTCACATGTGTGTCTCTGAGGACTCTTTCCCAGCGCTGCCTATTACCCTCTGAACCCCAGACGTCTATTCCATAGGAGATTCGTTATTAATGCGTTGATACGGCCACTAAGGGCGCTTCTGTTTATTTTACTTAACTGACAATTAGACCTTTTATCAACAAGGCAAATTTGTCAGTTTAGAAGTAGCTGCCTTTTTCCAGGAAGGTGAGAACAACAGAGAGAGAAAGAAGAAGAAAGAAGGAGGAGGAGGGAGAAGAGAAGAGAGAGGAGAGAAAGAGAGAGAGAGGGAGAAAGAGAGCGAGAGAAATACCTCCTAGGCTTGTAAGAACTTTTTTTTTAATAAGAGAGAGAGGAACAGTGAGAGAGAAAGAACCAATTTTATTTAGTTTTTCATGTGGCTTTTGTTGCTTGGACACTTTGTTGTGTATGTAGTGCTGGGGTTTGAACCCATGTACTCATGCATGCCAGGCAAGTGCTGTAATCGCTGAGCCAAGACTCCAGCCCCCTCCTAGGCTTTTAAATTATTGTTTGCTTTATAAATATAGTTAGTAAAGAAAATATTTCCTGGGCTCAAGAGGAGACAGGATTTCTGTCAAGAAAGGCTTCCTGTTGTGTGAGTGGTAGAAGACTTAGTGAAAACTGCCTTGCAGATCTCCCTGAGTCAGGATGGGTGGTTAGGAATGAGCAGCCAGAACCCACCCACCTCCTCCACTGAGACGATACCGGGGGACGTTCTTCACCTGTTGCTGCTTTGGAGTTCAGTGAACATTTGCGGCCACGACTAATAGCAAAGTAAGTATCTTTATCCGTTTTTATTTTCTTGTATTCAATTGTAGAATGGTGCTTTTCTCTGAGGAAAGTATCTATAACAAAATAATATAATTTGCTATTTTGATATTTTATGAAATTTAATACTACTTATGAAGTAGGACTTTTTGATATGAGTAGCAAATATACGATAGCCTCTGATGACATGTTGTCTAAATGTAGAATTCTGAGAGAACACCCTTAAGCGTCCTCTGGTACAATCTCACCCCTGATTTAATCAGAACCTGTGCATACAATGTGAATATTTTACCTCCACTCATTGACTTATTAGCTGATGTTTTGTCAGTTGGTGACTCTGCCTTCACATAGCCTTTTAAAATCTAAGCTCAGTTTTTAATCTCTGCATCTTAATATCAATGGCAATTCTACGACATTGTACTCAAGTATATGAGTTATTAATGACTGAAAGAAAACCGTGATGTTTTTGAAAGAAGAGGTGCCATCCTCAGTCGATGCAGACTGAATGGGAAGAGTGGACTCCACGTGTGAGCTGAGGTGCTGAGGATGAGGCAAGGCCCCTGGGCTGCAGATGCCTTCATCTCTCTCCACCACAATGCTGTGTTTGGTCCTCTAAGACCCTTAGGGTGGTGTCCAGGTGAGTGTCTGACAGTGAGGCAAGCTGTCATCTCTTCCTGTTTTGTCTTCTAAATACCCTTTAGACTTAGCTGTGGAACTAGGAGCAAAGTAGATAATCTCAGCCTTCATATGCCTAAGTAGAAAGGCAATATTTTCAAATAACCAAATGAAACTTCCTGTCATAATCTAATTGAGACTCCTAGGTAAATATTTTTAACTTTGTAATGCAGTAAAAGGACAAGCTGCCCAGGTAACAGTTGAAGACAGGGAATATTTGAGCAACTGTTATAATCAGATTTTTCAAGAAGACAAGGTAGATATTGCCCCCCAAAGATTATAAATCTTTGACGTCTTGCACTCTAAGACAGAGGCTGTCAAATTACTACTGGAGGGTGGGATGTACACTGGCCTAGATTCTTTTTTTGTTTTAATGGACAAAGAGGAAAGAATGATTTTACATTTAGTAGTACTTTTTAAATGGAAGAACATGAAGCAAAATTATATGTGGACGAAAATATTTGTTATTCATTACTATAAAAAAGTTTGAGATGCAGGTTCATGGTAGAGAAGACACAAATCTTATTAAATAATAAAAGACTGTTCTGAGTCAGAGGAAGAGATACAAAATATTTTTTACAGTAAACATATTTGATAAACTTTGGAAGAGGTACTTGGTGTGGACTAATTGAATAAGACACAGCCCAATCTCTATAAAAGTACATTTGCATGTTTTGTGTTAATATAAAGGTAAGCATAATGTACTAAAGAGACAAAAATGAGAGGTATTCAACTTAAACAAGAAATTCCAAGATTTTTCAGAGGAAATGACAACCAAACTAAAAATTTTAAAACATCAATTTTAGCCTAGGAAAGTTAAAGCTAGGAGTGAGAAATACATACTGGAAAGATTTATAACAGGAAAGAGACTCCATTCAAATTTTCAGATGTTGTTTATGGCTTATGTAAAAATGCATGCCCTCTTTGGTAAAAGGATTCTGAACCCTTGCCTCATCTTTATACGAATTGCTCAAAATACTGATGTCATTAGTATAGCAGTATTGTGCCTCACTGGTCAAGAGTCCAAACATTTTTTTTAATTGACAAGTAACATTTATCAGATACAGCATGATGATTTGAAGTATGTATAGATTGTGGAATAACTAAACCTAGCTAAAACTAACATCTGCATTATCAAAAATCATTTATGTAATGAGAACACTTCACATCCATTTGGCACTTTTCAAGACTAAATGTATTATTAATTGTAGTCACAATAGACTCTTGAATTTACTCTTCTCTTCTCATCTAAGTGAAATTTTCTTTGTCCAACACTTCCCCAACCCAGGGGCACTTTACCATTGAGGGGTATCACC